>CM077239.1:2756579-2856579 GCA_039654775.1 Spinibarbus caldwelli
TTTCATGCTCACTGATGTCTGCTGATATGATTGCTTTGAAATTCTCTGGCGTCAGCAAACGTTTTATTTTTATGTCTCTTTATAGTTTCCCTGGATTTCTCAGTTTCCTTCCGAGACCCTCAGTGGTTTTATTTCACAGATTTAATAGTTTTGCAAATTACAAAGGAACGTTCCTGGCTTAATAAGTAATAAGTGACATGCTGTTGATTTAAAAAAAATATTTGTTAAATATTTTAAAAAAAAAAAATTAGGGGAAAAAAAACGTTGTGGTTGACATATATAGTAAATATTTATATTTTAATGTTTTAGATATTTATATTTATATTTTAATAATGATATTATTATAATTATATAATAATTATATGTATTTAACGTAATAGTATTTAAAAAATTATATGTAATATATATAAATACAAATTGAATGTATATTTATTAATTATATAATATTTAATATATAAAGATCAATTATAAATGTCTGTATGTGTGTTTATTAATATATTCTAATACATTTTTAATATTTATAGTAATATTAATTAATATTATTACAATTATATAATAATACATTTATTTATTATATATAATGCTATTATTATTATTATTATTATTATTATAAAATATTTGTTAAATATTAGGAAAATATTCAGAACAACATATGTTGTGATTGACCTATAAAATAAATATTTATATTTTAATGATTATATTATTATAATTACATACTAATTATATATATTTTACATATTAGTAAACAAATATATCTAATATATAAATACAAATATTAAATACATATTTTTAAACATATATAATATTTAATATATAGTATAGCAATATTATAGATATATAAGATATATTATAAAAGTATCTTTATTTTTACACTTTAAATATATATGTTCTTATAATTGTTATTACAATTATATAATAATATTTATATTTTTAATGTTTATATATTACATTTTTAAATTTAATATATAAAGATTTATATATATATACACACACATAGCTGTACATTTGCATTTCTTTAGCTGTCCACATTGCATTGTAATATTAACAGGAGCATCCTCTCTCAGTCCTCCTCATAATGTGAGAACAGGTAGGCATGAAATTGAGCTCTGAAAGATTTTGGGACGCGTAAAAGCCTTGCGGTTATGATGTGCTATTGAAGCAGTTGGAGCTGTAAAGAGATCCGCTTTGAGACGGACGCTACAGTCAGAGTTTGCTGTCGAGCTTTGAAATCAACCTGCGTTTAAATCTTCCTTTCAAAGGTGCTGCAGTAAATTCTCTTCCTTTTCATGCTGCAACGCTGCTGGATAAGTCGTCTTAATCTAATACATACGGCTGTGGTTTCCTCCCTTCATCAGATGAGTTTGCTGCTGAATGTTTCGGGGCGTCGCGGGTCAGCGGCTCGTCTGATGTGCTTGTTTTTGTGGCCGCTGTGGTCAGTGACCTGACATTCAATTTTTCTTGACATTACAGTGTTTCTGGGTGTCATGATGTGCAATATTTAAGGCCCTTTGATTTGCGAAAAACGTGGATGGAATCATGGAATCAGTCATAAAATGGAATTTACTCTAGAACATGGAGTGTCACGGAATTTCAGTTTAACTTGAAGAAACTGTGACAGAAATATTGCTATTGTACAGTAGAATGTACATCTTAACGTAATATTACTACTACTAAAATTATTATTCAATATTATTATTAAATTATTATAAAACATTTTTTCATTTTTTTTTAAAGGAATTTAAAGGTTTTAATTTGAACAGTAAACCTCTTTTGTGCAGCACTTTGTTTGCAAAAAAAAAAAAAAGAGTTTGTTTAATTTTCATTTGATTAAAAGATAAATTAAATGAATGTTTTTGCCTTCATTTGATTACCAGAAAAATACACTCAGAATTTTTTAAATTTATGATTAAATTAATTAGACATGCTTTTTAATTAATAATATTTAATTTAATCATTTAAATGGAGTCCAGAAAAATTAAAACTGAAAAAACGGAATCCAGAAAAATTTAAATGGATAAAATAGAATTTGGGAAAAAATAAAACTGATTTCATAGGGCCCTAATTATTCCTGTGGCTGCTGGTCTTGACATGTAAACCGACATATGGCCATTACATTTATGTAACATTACTTAACACATTTTCATAATTAGTAGTTTAAGTCAAGCCTCACTATTATTCGCGCTCATACTGGTCAGACCCCTGACCTTAAATATTAAACTTCAGCATGTAACCCGTCCTTCAGCATTTGTGCTGCAGAAATGAATGATTCCTCAGTTCACGCTGATCTCAGTGAGTGTTTTTCAGTGGCCTTGGTTCCAGACGTATTTATCGCATTCATTTTCTCCATAGGGATTTTAAAAATTCATCAATAAAAGAGTTCTAAGCCTTGAACCAAACCAACCCACCAGAGATGAATCATTATACATTGTGATTTAAGCACGCACAGTTTTTCATAATTGTCTAATGAGGGAATGAATGAACTACTTTGTGAATGACTTACAGTTATTAAATCAGCCTTGACAATAAAATACAGACTATTGTTAAGGAATTGGTTGTAAGTTTAACAGTGATAAGAAGTTTATTGTAAATTATTAAAATATAGACACACAAGTAGACAGACTTTATTACATTTACAAAGCTTCAAACGTGATTTCTGCTCCATTTGGCTTTGCTTCGTTTATCTCTCTTCAGGATTGAAAAAAAAATGAATTTTAAACCAAACGTGTTTGTAGTTTGTACTAAAGCATGTATGATTACTAATTCTCAGACTAGTCTTTATACACTAATGTTCAAAAGTTTAGGGTTGGTAAGATTTTTAAGGGTTATTTATTTATTTATTTATTTATTTTTTTAAAGAAGTCTGTTGCTCACTAAGGCGGCTTTTAATTAATCAAAAATACAGTAAAAATGTGAAATATTATTGCAATTTTAAATAACTCTTTTCTGTGTGAATATTAAAATGTAATCAAATGTGATCAAAGCATCATTACTCCAGTCTTCAGTGTCACACGATCCTTCAGAAATCACTCTAATATGCTGATTTGCTGCTCAAGAAACATTTCTGATTATTATCAATGTTGAAATCAGTTGTGTTGCTTCATATTTTTCTGGAAAACGTGATACATTTTATTTTTTCAGGAGTCTTTGATGAATAGAAATTTCAAAAGAACAGCATTTATTTGAAATAGAAATCTTTTGTCACATTATAAATGTCTTAACTGTTATTTTTGATCAATTTAATCCATCCTTACTGAACAAAGGTATTAATTTATCTAAAAAAAAGAAGAAAAAAATCTTACTGGCCCCAAACATTTAAATGTTACTGAATATAAATATGTTTGTCTGTGGAGAATATGAATGTGTTATTAGCATAATTAATTTTTGGAAACCTTGTGTTGTTCTCTATAACCCTAAGATGACTACTTTCTGTCAACAAAGTGCAAAACTGAGTGTTTGCAAATTTTATAGCCGTGTTTCTATATTAGTAAAGCTCTTAAAGTTATTGATGTGCAATTTGAAAATGAGGTTGGAGTGTGTTTGCATGAATACTTCACTTCCAAGAACCACAAACACTCCACATCAAGAGTCCATTTACTTGATTATCCGAGGACTGCAGAAACCATTAGCAGAATCAAGACTGAAGTCCAGTCTTTGTCCAACATTCATGCAGAGTATCAGTTTTCAATACATTTAAAATCACGTCAGAGCAAAATGGCTATCATAAAAGTGGGAATAAATTTCGTTTGATCATGTAATAACAAGAAAGATCTTAATAAAGTAGGTCCACTCTCTTTCTGTCTGTCTGTCTCAACAGGATCTACTCGCGTGAACACTTCAAGGAGAAATACGGCGTCAATGAGGTGCATTACACCACTGATGTGAGTATGGTTTCACTTTAAAACTGTGCATTTATTAGTATGCAGCTTGTTCATTTGCACTCATTAGGTTTGTCTTATATTGGCTCATATAATGCAAATGAGTCTTTACATCATGATAATGAAACTCCTTTAGTGGCTTTTATAGCTGAGTTTTGTTTTTGGTGACTTTATTTCATTAAAAGAGTGTTTGTGTTCAGATGGAACTGAATTTTATTATTTATATTAAAAGACTATTGTTTATATTATTTATGAATAATAATTTTCAATACCATATGTATATGAACGAGGGCTGTTGATCAATTTAACATTTTTAATCAAATTAATTACGTAATTAATCCAATTAATCACATATTAATCACACATCACATTTGGCTTAGAAATTACCGACAAAAGATAATTTAAAGATAATTTTTTATTATTGTGTTACATGAGAAAAGCATGAAATAGATATTACAAAAAAGCTTTAGAAGAAAAAAAAACATTTTCTGTTTTTTTTTTTTTTTTTTTTTTTAATTTCTGGGTGAACTATCCCTTTAATTAGTTTTTTTATTAATATGATTTTTTTTCAGATTTTTTTATTAATATGGAAATATTAAATTATTAAATTATACTCTAAATAAGAAACACAACAGTTCTGCTTTGGATTTAATAGGTAATATTTGTGTCGGCAAGACTGAGCAAAAACAGACAATGTTGCATCTAAAATATAACACAATATTAACTTTTTATTTACTTAACTGAAAAATTTAAATGCATTATTTTGTTCATAACTAATTAATTAGATTAGCTCGTTAAATTGACAGCCCTAATATAGACTCATACTCTAAAAACATGAATGAATAGAGGGAGTTTTCTTTAACTGAATTTTGTACTGTATTTTTTTCTAGTGGAGTTTTCTGTTATGTCTTTTTTTTTTTGTTTTTTGTTTTTTGGAATTTTGTATATTTTGCAGTATATTCTCTGAAAATAGGCTCTTGGTTTGCTCTTGTTCATGCAATTTTTTGTCCTCCCTCTATTTGCTGTCCTCCAAAGTTTAACTGAGCTCATTGCAGTGCATTGTGGGATTGCCTTATCTGTGAAGCACTGCTTTAGAATTTGGCCAGAATTAGGCATTTAATAAAAATTTTGTTACCTTTTGTAAAGTCCTACAGGACTAAAATGCTGTCTAGGAAGCTCAATTTTGAAGCAGAGCTCTTGACGAGCAAACAGAAATAGAAAACATCTATGAGGGCGTTTAAAACATAGCGAATTATTCATAATGTAAGCATGACTGCTTTCCACATGTGGAGGACTGACCCATGGCTAGAGGCACAGATATGCCAGCTAACAACTTACAATTACACTTAAACTGCTGCATCTTAACATGCGGCATGTGTCTGATACCGCTGGAGAAAAATAATTAGCTTCCCAGAGTCTGCAAGGATCTAAAGTGCTATATGCTCTCATTTAATTTATTCTGATGATCTTCTCATTGCCTTTAGGATTTTAAAATGTGAATTTCCTAAAATAGTTTTCGCTAAAGTGCAAAATCAAGCACAATGACTGACAGTACACTGTTCTTGCTCTTTTTTGGACATAAACACTACTGTTGTGTATTGATCAGCCTGATTAAAATGCCAATATTTGACCATTTTAACATGATTGCATTGGACGGTAACTATTGTAATGAAGAATGAAAAGCGCACTTGTTGTGTTATTCAAGTTTCATACCTTCAGGATGAAAAACCTGCACTCTAAATATTGCAATTGAACATCAGTGAAAGACTCATTAAATAAGCACCGAATTTATTTATATATATATATATATATATATATATATATATATATATATATATATATATATATATATATATACAGGTGCATCTCAAAAAAATTTAATATCATGGAAAAGTTCTTTATTTTTTGTAAAAAGCAAACTTTCTTAGATTCATTGCACACAAACTGAAATATTTCAAGAGTTTTTTTGTTTTAATTCTGATGGTTACGACTTACAGCTTAGGAAAATTAAAAATTCAGTATCTCAGAAAATTACAATATTTTCTCAAAGATCAATCAAAAAAAGATTTACAAAACAGAAATGTTCAAGATTTCCAAAGTAAGTTTAATTATGCACTCAATACATGGTTGGGGCTCCTTTTGCACGAATTACTGCTTCAATGCAGCGTGGCATGGAGCCGATCACTCTGTGGCACTGCTGAGGCGTTATTGAAGCCCAGGTTGCTTTGATAGCGGCCTTCAGCTCGTCTGTATTGTTTGGTCGGATGTTACTTATCTTCCTCTTTACAATACCCCAAAGATTCTCTATGGGGTTCAGGTCAGGCAAGTTGACTGGCCAATCAAGCACAGTAATATCATGGTCAGCAAGCCACTTGGAAGTGGTTTTGGCACTGTGGGCAGGTGCTAAAGTCCTGCTGGAAAAGGAAATCAGCATCTCCATAAAGCTTGTCAGCAGATGGAAGTAGGGATGTGCCCGAATCCGGTATTCGGAAAGGTAAAGGTGTGTACTACGGCAACCGTAAAGGGAATAAATATGATACATACGAGATATACGAGAGAAATATATTTCAGTGCTTTCTCTCACAATTATATCGTTGGGTAATTATCCTGTATGTAAATTGCGGGCATCAGGGAGCCGTTATTAATATGCAGGACATTGAAATCACTTATGAACACGCGTTTGCTTTTTACTTTCACTTTTGAGATTCACAATCACACGTAGCCTACTCTACTACGGAGCGGCACTACTTACCACACATTTCACGAGATTAGATGTTTGTTAGTGGTGCTCAGGATCTGCAAATCATTCGACATCATCCTATCGGTCATCTATCCTTACCTCTCTCTGTTTATGTGGTAAGTGAAATTTTATGTACTGTAATGTAACAGGCTACTGCTAGCAAGCGGCTAACCATGTCCTTTTTGTGGCTCCGTACAACGCATTATTTCTTTTCCGTGCCTTTCCGAATACAGATTCGCTATTCGGGCACATCCCTAGATGGAAGTATAAAGTGCTCCAAAATCTCCTGGTAGACGGCTGCATTGACTTTGGACTCGATAAAACACAATGGACCAACACCAGCAGATGACATGTCACCCCAAATCATCACAGACTGTGGAAACTTCACACTGGACTTCAAGCAGCTTGGATTCTGTTCCTCTCCAGTCTTCCTCCAGACTCCAGACCTTGATTTCCAAATGAAATGCCAAATTTACTTTTATCTGAAAAGAGGAAGAGAGAAGTCAAAAGCTCCTCATGTTCAGGTGTGCCAAATTATTAGGCAGGTTTTCTTTTACAGATAAAATTAGCCAAAAAAGAGATTTAACTCAGACTAAAATCAAAAAAATTATTAAATGCCCATGAGAAGGATGCAATACTAATGCAATAATAGAATTTGCAAAGTTAGGGCATGACCATTGGGCAGCAAAATGCTCATTGGGTCAGCAGAGTCAGAAAAAAACAGGTGGAGAAGAAAAGACACGTTATGCTGGTGTGGCCAGACTCAATCCTCTCCTCAGTGAAAGACACATGAAAACACACTTGGAATGTGCAAAAAAGCACCTAAAGGACCCTCAGACTCTGAGAAACTAGATTCTCTGGTCTGATGAACCTCAATTCCATGTTTGAAGGAAACCAGCTCTGCTCATCACCTGCAGAGTACCATCCCAAAAGTAAAGTGTGCTGGTAGCAGCCTCATGCTGTGGGGCTGTTTTTCAGCGGCAGGGACTGAGGGACTCATTAGAGTAGAAGAGAAGCTCAATGCACCAAAATATAGAGATAGCCTTAATGAAAACCCAGTCCAGAGCATTCCGAACCTCAGACTGGGCAGAAGGTTCACCTTCCAACAGGACAATGAACCTAAACACACAGCAAGTGTGGCTTATAGACAACTCTGTGAATGTCCTTGAGTGGCCCAGCCAGAGCCTGGGCTTGAACCCAATCAAATATTTCTGGACAAACCTGAAAATCAACAAGCTGAAATAAATATAAGGCATACATTAAGTTATAAATGCAGCACTGAGTTTTCATTTAGTTTGTTGAAGTACTAAAAACAATGAAATTAAATAAAATAAAAATAAAACCACAAATTCATTACTTGAAATAAACATTAACTGAAATAAAATATACAAAAAGCTTAAAATTATTTTATTTAATCATTTTTTATTTGTTGTTTAGTTTAAGTTATATATTGTTTGTTCACCTGTTCTTTTAAAAGAGGCCAGAGCTGCAACGCATGCTGGTCCTGTGATGCTCATTCTAAGTTGATCAGAATGACATGAAAAGCATAAAAAGATGCTCATAAAAGCAACCGGCTCACTCTGTAATAGAGATTTTCTGCTTAGTTTTGTCTAAATGACCTTTATTTTAAATTGCAGTGATTGTGCTTGACACTGTAATTGCAATTGATTCAAAAGCTATTTAAAAAGGTAATTTAGTGATAATGGTCTATATAGTATATTGTTCCAATTACAGTTGTGCATGTTGATGTAGACGTGCCAGACGGACATTGCATCACGTCTCATTGTTTTTTTGCATCTCACGTCATGAACGCTGCGCTTGTGTCGAGTATGACTTCAGATGCATAACAAGGTGTTTTTTTGTGTTTTCTGTGCTGCTTTTTCGTGCTACTGCACAAGTGCATCACAGTTCCTCCTCGGCTTTTTTCTTCTCCGTCTTTATGTGCGTGAGCGTTAATGACCTTCTCCTGAGGTTCCTCTCAGCACTGCTTAAACAGATCATTTGAGAAGGCAAACAGAGCTGCTGGGAGCAGAAAACAGAGGGAGATATCTGTAATCTTACAAAACAAATGAAATCTCCAAGGCAAATACACTAAATGCACACCCACAAACAGGCGCGTTTAATCCTGAGCGCTAACAGACCCTGAGACGGGACTGAGACACGCTGAGGGATTTTGACATTCAGCAATGTCCCTGTCTTCGGCTGTTGCCCTCAGCTGCTGGATAATGTATGCAAGAATGACTTTGAGAGTCTCAGACTGTGGAAACGTCTTTGCATTTGTTGAATTTATGTAAACTGAGCCGCATGATGCTGTCATGGTTTGTTTGTGTTTTGAAAATGAACTTGACGAGGTGCATCTGATACAAAGTTCAGTTAATTCAGTCATTTAGATGTTGATCTCCAATTGATTTTTGTTAGTTTAGTTCCCATTGATTTTTGTTAGCATTTAAAACTAAAAATAAAACCATAACATTAATTAATTACTTGAAAATTAAAATAAGTCATTACTTGAAATGAAAGAAACACTAACTCAAATAAAATAAAAAAAAAAAACATTTATTTCAGCTAGTTGCCAAGTCAACATTTTTCATTTTCATTTAGTTTAAGTTGAAGTACCAAAATCAGTAAAACTAAATAAACTAAAAATAAAACCATAAAAAAAAACAATTTCGTTACTTGAGAAATATTACTAGAAAACTATACTACTAGAAATAAATACATAAATAAATAAATATACACACACACACACACACACACACACACACACACAAATACAAATACTGCAGGTTGTTGCAGAGGCAATTTTTTTCATTTTTGTTTAGTTTAAGTTCTAAAATAACTAAAAATAAATAAACATAAAACCATAACTTTTTCATTAGCTGCCAAAGCAGTTTTTCTCATTTTTATTTAAAGTACTAAAATATCTACGACTAATAAAAAACATTATAACATTATTATTATGTTAAAAACATTATCATTATAAGTAAAAATAAAAACATTAAAAAACATTTTCATTACTTGAAAAGAAATCAACATTAACTGAAATAAAATACAATAAATTAATGTATTTATTTCAGCTAGTTGGCAAAGAATCATTTCTCACTTCCATCTATATAAAGTACTAAAATGACTAAAAAATGAAAACTAAAATCTAAAACGTTAAAAAAATTCAGCAAAATTACTAAAACCTAACTACAATTAAAATGACCAAAAAAAAGTAATTTGAAATATGATCAAAAATGCTAAAATAACACTGGTTTATTTCAGCATCTTCATCTTTTTGGAGATTTCTGGAAACCTGACATTATATTTTTTAATTTCGTTTGTTGATGCTAGTGGAAATGCTGAGAGGCAACGTGCTTGATTTTCTTTTTTAATTTAGCTAAGTTATAATTTTCTGTCAATGAGCTCTTGGAGTTTGTGACTGTCTGATCATCCGCAGCAGCTGGATTTCCAGACCTCATGAGTCTGGTTTCTGCGGGTTTGTCCTGATCTGATCCCGTCTCTCTCACAGCTGCTCGACTCCTCATAATATTCAATCAGGCTCGTACTGATTGCTTTAATGACCGTCATTTTCCACTTGCGCTCAGATGTGTTGCTATTCAGCACAGCAGACCAGAATGTCAGATGAAAACACTATTGATTTTGTTTTCATTGATTTCTAGACATTTTGAGCCCATTAATCTTGATCACTGATTTCTGCACTCATGAAATTAGAATAATTAAGGGTGTATGACACGGCTGCCAGACCCAATTAAGTTTGGATTTTTGTTAAAATGTTTTAAGAGTTGTCGTTTATCTTGCATGTAATTTTTTTCTCCTCGCCATCTGTCTTGAGCTCTCAGCAATAGATCTGACTAAGCACTTTCTTTAAAACTTCTCCATTTTGGTTTTGTCGTGTTTTATTTATTCATTAACTTTGATTAATGCAATATTTCAGCCCTTTGCCATCTGTTCAATATTTTTTGATTGAACAGAGTTTGATCACAGTTGTTTTGATCTATTTTAGAGCAGGATTTTATAGTGATATTCATTAAACAAAGCAAGGTACATTTTTATGTTATTAGTATTTCAATTCTGTTGTTTAAAATATTATCACAGTTCTTTTGATGTACCTTATTTTGGATCTAACAGCAGTATTTTATAGTCATATTAATTAAACAAGATGAGGTACATTTTTATTTTAATTGTATTTTTTAAATATATTATCATATGTAATTTTTTGTGTGTGTGTATATATATATATATATATATATATATATATATATATATATATATATATATATATATATAAAAAATAATATAATGTAATATATACATATACATATACATACAGTCATGGCCAAAAATATCGGCACCCTTGGTAAATATGATCAAAGAAGGCTGTGGAAATTAATCAGCCTTTTTAATCCTTTTGATCTTTTATTTAAAAAATTCACAAAAATCTAACCTTTCATTGGATAATAAGAATTTAAAATGGGGGGAAATATCATTATGAAATAAATGTTTTTCTCTAATACACATTGTCCACAATTAACGGCACCCTTTTATTCAATACTTTTGAAACCTCCATTTGCCAGTTTAACAGCTCTAAATTTTCTAGTTTAATGCCTGATGAGGTTAGAGATCACCTGACAAGAGATCAGAGACCATTCCTTCATCCAGAATCACTCCAGACCCTTTAGATTCCCAGCTCCATGTTGGTGCTTCTTCTCTTCAGTTCACTCCACTCATTTTCTACAGGGTTCAGGTCAGAGAACTGGAATGGTCATAGCAGAAGCTTGGTTTTGTGCTCAGTGACCCATTTTTGTGTTGTTTTTGAGGTTTGTGTTTGGATTATTGTACGGTTGGAAGATCCAAACATGGCCTATTATAAGATTTCTAACAGAGTTAGTCACTTATTGATTTTTCATCTGTTGGTATTTCATAGAATCAATGATGACATGTGTCTAAACAAGATGTCCAGGACCTCCAGCAGAAATATAGGCCCACAACATCAAAAATACAGCAGTATATTTCATTGTACACATTAGGTACTTTTTATCCCTGTGTTCACCAAACCCATCTTTAGTGTTTGCTGCTAAAAAGCTCATTTTTTAGTTTCATCTGACCATAGAAGCCAGTCCCATCTGAAGTTCCAGTCGTGTCTGATAACTGAATATGCTGGAGTTTGTTTTTGGATGAGCAAGGAGAATTTTTCTTGAAACCCTCCCAAACAACATGTGCTGATGTAGGTGCTGTTTGAAATTTTTTTTTTTAAGGTTTCCTGACCCCAAGACTCAACTATTTTCTGCAATTCTCCAGCTGTGGTCCTTGGAGAGTCTTTAGCCACTCAAACTCTCCTTCTCACCGTGCATTAGGGCTATCAAAAAAAAAATTGAATTTCGAATATTCGTTGAATTAAAAAAAAAAAAAAATCCACATTCGAATGCAAAACGTTGCATTTGAATTTTAGGTGAGTGTCAGGCAGCCTTATCAGTGGCACATGAGATGCGACAACGATGTCGCTGTCATTGGATTTTAATGCTTTTGTTAGCCTATCCAGTTGAACCCACTAGATGCGGCGCTGCTACGTTGTTCATTCAAAATATTGCAGAAAACGAGAGCATCCGTGTGGAGAAGATGTTGTTTACGGCAAAACTGAAACCAAGCCATTCACGAACGCATATTTATCGCATTTTCTATAGGGACATCTATCACCGTTGCACTCGCGTCTCGCACAAGAGAGACGCATGTTTAGAAAGCCATGTAAAATTAATGTAAGTTCAACTTTTAAAAAACATGTCTCAAGACTTTATGGCGGGTTTTCCCCATCCCACTGCATGTCACGTTTTTAAATGAAGAAAGTAGCCTACTCTTTGTGATTGGTTTTCGGTCCTTTGTATTAAACTATACATACATGCATAGTGCTGTTTTTTTTTTTTTTGTCTAATTGTTTAAGCAACTTTATTAATTATATATGGTTTATAAACATTTTAAACATTATGCACTTTTTTCAAAGATAGTTGTGTTATTTTATTACGCTTTGAAGAAACGTGCATAATATTTTGCTCGATGCGCCCTCTTGTGGCCTCAGGAGAGAAGCAAAAGCTTTTTCCCTCTAACTGAAATTATGCCTTTTAAATTCAAATATAATTCGAATTTTGATAATATTTAAGTAGAAAATTCGAATTTAGTTTTTCAGTCATTTTGACAGACCTACCGTGCATTAGGACGATATAGACACACGTCGTCTTCCAGGCAGTTTCGTAACATTTTATGTTGATTGGAAATTCTTAATTATTGCCCTGATGGTGGAAATGGGAATTTTCACTGCTCTAGCTCTTTTCTTAAAGCCACTTCACTAATTTGTGAAGCTCAGTTATCTTTTGCTGCACATCAGAAATATATTCTTTGGTTTTTCTCATTGTGATGGATGATTAAGGGAATTTGGGCTTTGTTTTCCCTCCTATTTATATTTCTGTGAAACAGGAAGCCATGGCTGGATAATTTCATGTTCATAATCACCCTGGAGTGCTCAAAATTGTGAATATGAATGGGAATATACTTCAGAGATATTTTACTCATGAGAATTCTAGGGGTGCCAATAATTGTGTCCAACGTGTATTTGAGAAAAACATTTATTTCATAATGATATTTTCCCCCATGTTAAATTCTTATTATCTAATGAAAGGTTAGATTTTTGTGAATGTTTTAAATAAAAGATCAAAAGGATTAATAATGCAGGTTTATTTTCAGAACCTTCTTTGATCATATTTACCAAGGGTGCCAATATTTTTGGCCATGACTGTATATATATAGTGTGCGCACACACACACACACACACACACACACATACATACATACATACATACATACACACACATATATATATATATATATATATATATATATATATATATATATATATATACAGTGGGTACGGAAAGTATTCAGACCCCCTTAAATTTTTCACTCTTTGTTATATTGCAGCCATTTGCTAAAATCATTTAAGTTCATTTTTTTTTCCTCATTAATGTACACACAGCTGTAAGGTCTTATATAGACAGGTGTGTGGCTTTCCTAATCAAGTCCAATCAGTATAATCAAACACAGCTGGACTCAAATGAAGGTGTAGAACCATCTCAAGGATGATCAGAAGAAATGGACAGCACCTGAGTTAAATATATGAGTGTCACAGCAAAGGGTCTGAATACTTAGGACCATGTGATATTTCAGTTTTTCTTTTTTAATAAATCTGCAAAAATGTCAACAATTCTGTGTTTTTCTGTCAATATGGGGTGCTGTGTGTACATTGAGGAAAAAAATGAACTTAAATGATTTTAGCAAATGGCTGTAATATAACAAAGAGTGAAAAATTTAAGGGGGTCTGAATACTTTCCGTACCCACTGTGTGTGTGTGTGTGTGTGTGTGTATATATATATATATATATATATATATATATATATATATATATATATATATATATATATATATATATATATATAAAATCATATAAATATATTTTATAGTGATATGAATTCAATAATTTTCATCTTGTTTAATATGAAATACTAAAATAAGTAAAACTGAAACTAAATCAAAACTGTTGCCAAAAAAAACAAAAAACATTTTAACTAAAATGAAAACAGGAAAAAAATAGCTCTTTATAGCATTTATATTATTTTTAATTTTATAATTTAAAAACCTTGAATCTTTTGATCTATTTAAGAGCAGAAATTTGATGATTTATTTTAATTGTATCATTTTAAAAATAAATTATTTTATCTATTTAAGAGCAGGATTTTATAGTGATATTATTTAAACAAGGCAAGGTACTTTTTATGTTGTAATTATTTTTATTCTATTATTTTAAAATTATGATAAAATTTCTTTTGACTATTCAAGAGCAGGATTTTATAGCGATATTAATTATACAAAACAGAGTACATTTTAATTTAATTATTATTTTAATTCTATTTCATAACGTGAAGCTGTAGTTTGCTCTGATGTCAGACTGCATGATGTGGGAGTTTGCTCATCTTTACCTGAGCGGAAGTTACTGTAGGTGTTCATTACTCTCCACGCACATCAGCTCAATCACAGCCACAGGCAAACAACACATTAGCAGTTCATGTCCTGAAATATCAGTTTCGTTATGCTTGAGCTACTTTCTAAAAGCTGTATCAGGCATGGAGGAAAAACAGTCCTTCATGTCGATGCCAGTATTATAAATTTAACAGGAATGCTTTACAACACTCTCATTTGTTAATATGAATACTTACTGTATATACCATCTTAGTTGGTCAGTTTCATCATTTGCTAATACTTTTTTCAATATTTTCTAATACGTTAACATTAGTTAATGCACAAAAGTTAGTTGATGTTAGCTAATCACTAATGTTAACAAACCAGACCTTGTTGTATCATTTTTGCCATGGGACTCGCCTTTTATTTACAAACCAGTGTGACTTTCTTTCAGAGTCATAAGTCAAATCTAGTCTACTAACAAAATAATCAAATATTTATAGCGCTGACACTTTAAGATGATGTACAGCTGCTGCTCGCGACTATTTATTCTACAGGTATGAGGGTTCAGCAAGTAAATCAAAGAAATATTAGCCAGTTGCTCAGTAACTTTATAAAGAACTGCAACATGTATCTGCGCTTATGAAAAACATAATACACTTTTATACTATTAGAACACTACAGAACACATTTAAGAATTGAGTTTTTATTCGTTTGATATCAGATTAAATATAATATATAATAAAAAGTAATTTATTATTATTATTATTATTTGATATAGGTATAATATTGGTGTAATGTAAACAGCATCTATAGTCAGTGCTCTCATGAAAACACATTAAATATTCAATTTTAAATGTGTTAATAATAATAATTTCTATATTGTGTTGTATATTGATTTTGATATATTGTTTATATTTAAATACAATAAAGTAAATTTATGGAATTTATGTGTGTATACATAATTTATATTATTTTATGTTTATATATTGTGTGTGTGTAATTTTTGCTGTATGTGTAGTGTATAAAAACAATTTAAAAATAAACAATGTAAAAATTAAAATATAATATATAATAAAAAGTCATAATAATAATAATAATAATAATAATAATTGATGTACAATAAAACATTTTTATTGTAATATTTATTATTTTATATAGTGTGTTGTATGTTATATATAAAATACTATAAAGTAAATATGTGTGTATGTATACACACACACCCATACATATAATTTGTTTGCTCTGTCTAGTACATTGTACATAAAAAGTTGAAAAAATAAAATAATATATAGTAAAAAGTGATATTAATAATAATAATATTAATAATAAAGATGTTCTAATCTGTCTCTCAGCTCATATGGTGTGGATGTGGTCAGAGTGTCAGCGCTGTCTGTCGTTCGGCTCGCGCCGTGTTTGTAATTTGTCGGATAAGGGCCGTTAAGCACATGGCCCCGTGCCGCATTAATCTGATGTTCTTGCTGGGTTCATTCGTTCAGGACGCCGAAAGCTTCATTTACTCCTCAGACTGTCGTCGACTGCAGGTCAATCTGTTTTCCTGACAGCTCTATTAGAATATGATAATAGATCCTAACGCTTCTGCATGAACAAAAGATGTTCAACAATGTTGTGTGTCACATACAGGTGTGCACTAACATGAGGTTGAGTAGATACTGACAGATTGTTCAGATTTTGATGAGCTATCACTTTAGCATTCAGCACTGGTGTCGTCTGTATGGATTGCTGTTATATGAAGTATCAGGCAGAAATGTGGATTTTGCTTAGAAATCTGGCCTGAGGTGAAATAGTCTGCGTTTGATTCGTCCTGCGGGTTTAAAATGCTGCTTATCCACTCCTGGGAGCACATAAAACAGCTCAGGTGTTCCTTCCCACAATCCTTTGCTCCTTCTGTTCGCACAGATTATTGGTGATTCATTCTCTCGCCGGTTGACATTTACGCTGTCTGTCTGCTGCCACCGCTGGATCTGCTTTTTATAAGGAAATCTCTCCTCAAAGGCCATTTCTCTCGTTCATTAGTGCACCTGTCAGCGGTGGCTGGGGATTTTCACTGATATTCCTGCAAAAAAAATGATGTTCCCCTTAAATTATCCGCTCTAATGAAAGCTTTTCTCCACAGATAGCCGATGTGCTGACCAAAATGAAACCGAGTGTCCTGCTCACACTGGTAAGATCTTTCTCATTTATCTGGCCTGAAGTCTTTCAAGATTATATATACATATATAAAATTAAAATTATATAATTAAATATATGTATATATAAATTGATAAAAAAAACAATATTTGATTTTTATGCAGATAGTTTCTGAAGATTTTTTCATAGTTTTTTAAACTTTTCAAAAGTTTCTTGAATAACAGATATACAGTGTGATCATACTGAACATGTGACAATGCCAATGCATTAAAACCGTTCAGTTTAATCCCCGTTCTATATTAATGGGCTGCTTTAATTGATGCGCGCGCGCACAAACACCACTCACACACAGAGATCGGAGATCACTCTGTGCAAAAAGTAACATTCAGAAGTCAGCGCTTCCATGCGACTTTTATTAATCAGTGCTGAATCGTTACATTGTATTTCTCAGCAACGAGGGGGGTAAAATCACTGTTTTTTTTTTAACTAAACTCAGCTTCATCATTTATAGAGAGAGACACAGACGCAGACAATTCACACTCTCTCTCTCTCTCTCTCTCTCTCTCTCTCTCTCAAAATGGCCATATTTGAGGAAAAAAATCGAGTAGTTTGCATCACTGGATATAGCTGTCGGTCATTTAACATTTCTATCGTAAAACAGTTGACTAAAATTAAATGATTTGCTGCTTCATCTTACCTCGCTCTCTTTCAACGTTAAACTGACGCTTCACGCTCTGCTTCTGTGAACGGTAAACCCAGCCTACTTTGATTTGATTGGCCATCTCAATCAATTTGACATTGACGAGCGCTGTTAGACCACCGAGACTTTGATCTGAAGCGCCTGTGTGCAGCGGTCGAAGTTAATTCTCACACTTTAATAGTATTTATAGCGCCACTGTTGGCACGCGTGCCGTAGGTTGCCGACCCCTGCCATAAATAATAATAAAAAGTTTTATAATTGTAATTTAATAATCTTTATTTTAATAATAAAAATGTTTATTATTATTATTATTATTTATTCTTAGTTAATAATAATAATAATAATAATAATAATAATAATAATAATAATAATTATTATTATTATTATTATAGTCTATTAATAATACATAATAGTAAACATAACTTTGATTGTAGTAGAATAATAATAATAATAATAACTTATTAATAAATAATAGTAAACATATTGAAAAACATTTTATTATTATTATTGTTGTTGTTATTATTATTATTAAGTTATTAAATAATTGTAACCTATTGATAATAAATAATAGTAAACATAACTTGATAAACTGATTTTATTATTACTATTATTATTTTTATTATTAGTTATTTAATAATAAGAAGAAGAATAATGATATCCTCTTGATAAATAAATAATAGTAAACATAGCTTATTGATTTTATTTATTATTATTATTATTATTATTATTATTATTGCATTTTTTTAATTAAATTTTTATTTAATTTATTAATTAATTTATTTTTACATTTTGCTGTGAATAGTGACCTGGTCATGTTGTCATAAGACTCCCTCTGTTAGGTGATATCAGAAATTGAGATGTTCAGACATCCGGCCTGCATGTGATTTTAGTTCTGTTCTATTCTTTTTGGATAATGGGACGTTGAGCAGGTTTAATGTCTGTTTCTGTGTGTGTGTAGCGGGGAGTGAACACCGATAGCGGCAGCACCTGTCGTGAAGCATCCTTTGAAGGCATCAGCCAGTGAGTTTCATCCATTATTCAGAGCTCTGTTCCTAAAACTCATTCCAGGGAAAGTAGCACACGCGTCCTCTGTGTGCTCGGATAAAATGACCCACCCATTTACACTGATGCATGAGAAATATTTCAAAATATTAGATATTCACTAATTTATACATCAGAAAGTATTTAAAAATGTTGAATGCATTGCAGTAGATAGAAAATATCAACACAGTTGTCAGATACTAAAACAATAGATGCAGTCAGTATTGTAAGACACAAAAACAGTTGATATTTTTTCTTCTCTTCTGCAGGTTTCAGGTGAATAATTCCCTGCTGCACCCAGTGATTGTGGAGTGGTGAGTGTCATTTATATCAAAAACACAAATGTCAAAACATTTCAACCATATAACACCACGCTTTACGCAATTTAGCTGTTTTCTTCTGCAGCCGATTGACGTCTTAATAACTAAAGCACAAAACCCTGCTTGTTACTAAAGTCCAATTAACAAAATCAAAGCAGGTTTGCCAGCTACTCCAATTAGCAAACGTTTGATGTTTTGATGAAAGGTAAAGTAGACGGCAATCACTGGAGCTGAAGTTGGATTGTTTCATCTTTTTGTGTTTTGATTGTCATTGCATCTTTTTAAAAGTTTGAGCAGATCAGCTTGTTTAATCTGTCTTGTATTTAATTAACAGAGCATCATTATGCATTCAGACACTATGAACTTACTGGAATCAGATGATCGTTATTACTTCAGAGAACGGGAGTTTTGTTGGGAAAATGACATTCAGACAAAGTGCTCTTCTCGTCGCTGTTGAAATGCTTCAGCTAATTTGAGCAGAATGACTCTGTCATGACTGAGAGCTCTTCACTCTCATGTCGACAGCTCAGCCACATTACAAACAATCCGCTGTCAGATGCTCTTTCTCTCTCAAGCCTCCTGCGTAGGTCTATACGGCCGGTGTTTGTCTCTAATGGTCTGCGTGCTTCTCTCGCTGGCGTGCGCATTAGGTTTTCTCCTCTGTTACTCGAGGAAAGCGGCTCATTACGTTTTCCCTTCGCTCGCCTGCTAACTTTGTTGTTTCCTTCTCTTCCTCCCCTTCGCTTATTACCTCAAGATTTCCAGAGAGAGTTTGCTGCTTGCTTCTCCATGATGAAGCAGATATTAAAGACCTGCACACAAAACAGATACGCTTGTGTCGTTAGAAAAACTACCGAAGCCAGGTTAAGATAGTTAAATGGTCCACAAAATCACTATAAACCAACAAACTAGACCAGTGGAAACCAGTCCTTCGAACCATCCTAGGCTGGTTTTTAAGCTGTTTTTCTCACTACCACCAAATGTCAATCATCATTTTAGGCAATTATTCATTTTATTTCGTAAATATCATCAATTGTTTACAAAAGCAAACATTATTTGCTGATATGGCTGGTGAGTTATTGATAGATTTGCATGAATTTGTAAGTTTGTGATCAGTCCATCCAAAACAGGCAAAAAAAAAAAAAAAAAATTGTAGAAAATGTGTGCGGCAACTGCATTGATTTCATTGAAATATTATTATACTTTATCAATATTTTGTATTTTGTATTGGTTTTTTATTTTTTTTATTTTTGTATTTTCAGTTTTAATTTTACTGAAGTTTTAGTATTTTATTTAATTTAATTTCATTTTATTTTTAGAATAAGTTAACTGTAGCAACCCTGATTGACCGCTGACTTAATGTAGATTGTGTTTAAAGTTTATACAACATTTTTTAGCATTTAACAAGCATTGATGAACTATTCCCAGTAAGACCAGGAACATGCAATAAAAAAGTAAACAGTGTCAGTGTTGGTTTCATGTTGACTTGCGTGCACACAAACAACATTAGCTGTCAGTTTAGACAAGTAAATGTCCTTTATTCTCCCAAACAAATGTAATTTACTGATATGCGTGGTGAATTATTGCTAGATTTTCAGTTTGTGATCAGTGATCCAGCAAACAGCTGGTTTCCATCAGACACTTTTTGTTCAGTAGTTTTTGACTAAACTACATTCGCAGGCTGTTTTACTTCTGTAAGCTGGTGTATTTTCGATTTTAAGCAGACCTTACAGCACATACTAGATGACAGGAGTGGAAAGAGGAGAAAGACTGATAGTGACGTCAGCTGAAAAAAAGAAAATTAATGAAAGATTATGAAGATAAACATTTTTTTTTCGGATAACATGCACTGATGAATTATTTACAGTAAGAACATGCATTAAAAATTAAACGTGCACACAAACAACATTAGCTGAAAATGTCCTCACTTTCAGGTCGTCCAAGATGTAGATGACTTTGTTTCTTCATCAGATTTGGAGAAATGTAGCACTTGCTCACCAATGGATCCTCTGTAGTGAATGGGTGCCGTCAGAATGAGAGTCCAAACAGCTGATAAAAACATCACAATAATCCACAAGTAATCCACACCACTCCAGTCCATCAATTAATGTCTTGAAGAGCCAAAAACTGTGTGTTTGTAAGAAACATATCCATCATTTAAGTGTTTTTAACTTTAAACGGATGCTTCCAGCTAAAATACTTTTATGGAGTGCTCTATCCATAATATTGCTTTCTCCAGTGAAAAAGTCATCTGGTCTGAATCAGGAGAGAAATATTGTATCCATTGGTGAGCAAGTGATGGAACGCTACATTTCTCCAAATCTGATGAAGAAACAAACTCATCTTGGATGGCCTGAGAGTGAGGGCATTTTCAGCAAATTTTCATTTTTGGGTGAACTACTCCTTTAACAAACCACGTATTTACTGATTCCTGATGTAAGAGATCCCATGATCTGTGTGTTAAGTGTTCAGGGCTCTGGAATAGAGCTGCTGATAAGAATTACATGGCAGATCGTTACCATGGGTTACTGCAGTGTGTGTGTGTGTGTGTGTGCAGTGATATATTTAGACGTGTTGTTAGAAAGTTGGCACATTCACACTGAGTCATAGGAGGTGATGTCAAGATGCTTCAGTAATGCAGGCAACATCATTAAGACATAAACGAAGACGCTCAACCAGGAATAGATGGTGGAGGTGAAGAAAAAAACTCTAACGAGAGGCAAAGTGCTGATTTCTCTGCCGTCAGTCCTGATGGGTTTGGAATAAGTTTAGGATTTCAAGTTTATCAGAGAAGTTTATTCTTCATTAAACTTTCTGGCCAGTAAAATTAAAGTACAATTTTTTTTTAAAAAGAATTTAATACTTTTTTTTCAGCAAGGATGCATTAAATTGATCAAAAATAACAGTAAAGACATTTATAACGTTACTAAAGGTTTCTATTTCAAATGAATGCTGTTCTTTTGAACTTTCTATTCATGAAAGAATCCTTAAAAATAAAATTTATCACAGTTTCCACAAAAATATGAAGCAGCACAACTGTTTTCATCATTGATAATAATCAGAAATGTTCAGCATAATAGAATGATTTCTGAAGGATCATGTGACACTGAAGACTGGAATAATGATGCTGAAAATTCAGCATTTCATCACAGAAATAAATGACATTTTACATTATATTCACATAGAAAACAGGTATTTTAAATTGTAATAATATTTCAAATTTTTGCTGTATTTTTGATCAAATAAATGCTGACTTGGTGAGCAAATCTTACCGACCTCAAACTTTTGAACAGTAGTAGTGCATGTGTATCTGTGAACATTTTTTGAGTACCGACTAGTTTTTAAGTTGTAGCTTCACGTCGTGCCTAAGAACAGCCCTGGTAAAATCACTTTCGCATGCAGCCTCTTGTAGCTTGTTAATATGTAAGATGTTATATCTTCATATGCACATTCTTGTTTTCTTTATGATCAACATTACCCCTCTTTCTCTCTGTGTCTGCAGTCGTTTGCTGAAGACTGACATGGAGCTGGAAGTTCTGCGCTACACCAACCGCATTTCCAGTGAAGCCCACAAAGAGGTAAAGGATGCATTTAGGCAGATTTTCTTCCTTCAGTTTTCTCATTTTACTCTAAAATTGGCCCTAAAGAATTTAACTGAAAGTAGTAAGATCTGATAATTACTCTAAAAGACCAAGACTGCATTTCTCAAAAACATCACAAGCTTTCTGCGATCTCTTTAGGCTTACGATGCTTTTGAGAAACGCTGCCCAGAGTGTTTCTTTCTCTGCTCTCCTGAGACACAGACAGTTGAGTTTGGGTCACAAGCTGTACGTTTGGCACAGTTTTTGTGAGAATGACAATTTGCAGGATGTTTCAGGGGAAAAAGGCTCATCGAATCTCTCTTAAAAACACTGTTTGGTTGGAATTTTAGCCTCTGTTTCTCTGTTAGAAAGCATTTTTAGTCAGCATCAGTGCTGTATACTCTTGATGTAAAGCTACCAAAATCTTCTACCTTGTTTGATCAGTATCTAGGCCAGCATTGCATTTATCTTTCACAGATACAAGACAATACCCGAATACTAAACAGCTGATATTTCAGCACAAAACCTGCATCTTGACTAGGTGCTACACTGGGAAAAAATGGTGTAGAAACAGTTTTCACTCATAAATTGCTAGTAAATTTCACAATTAATTACAAAGAAACAGCAAGTTCAACATTTTTTGAGCCATTTTACCTAATAATGCTGAAACAATACAAACTAAAACAATTCAATCTGTGGGCACAATTCTTTCCTCATAATTGCTTTATAATACAGTCTAAAGTGCAGATCTGTGTCTTCAATCTTGTACAGTAACGTGTGTTATATTATACTGCTAACATATGCACAGACTCTTGATATATGTGCTATTAGACAGTATTTATTAAAGGAATGTGATGTTTGAAATGTTTAACAATACACAGCAGTCAATCAGCCAAAATGAGTAAAACTCAAAATAATTTAATAATCAGTTGTGGTAGAATAAATTGCTTATATTCGTTAATTGATGAAATGCGTTTTTAAGAGTGTTGGATATTAATGGGCTAATCTTTGGTTTGTACATGAATTAATACTGTGTGTTTAAGATAGGATCATATTTGTCATAGTGAGTCCTATAGCTTTAACAATGATCGTTACATCAAAAGGGTTGTTGAACATCAGTTCATGTCACAGTTATTGAGATTTCCACACATCCCTGTTTACATTTACATTACATTTATGCATTTAGCAGACGCTTTTATCCAAAGCGACTTACATTGCATTCAAGTTACAGTTTTTTACATTTTATCAGCTCTTGCTTTCCCTGGGAATCGAACCCATGATCTTGGCGTTGCTAGCGCCATGCTCTACTATTTGAGCTACAGGAAAGTTTATAGCTTGCTTTAGTGCCACCCACTTTTCCAGCAGCATTGGTATGTTTTGCATTCATTTTTCCCATAGGGCTTTTAAAAAAGTCTTCATTACAGCATTATAAGCTATGAACCAAACCAACCAGCTATGAGTATAATCACAACATCACAAACTTTGATTTGAAGCAAAAACATTTGAAAATCTGACAAAGAAACTGAGCTTAAAGCTTTAAATGAGGAAAAGAACTACAATCCCATGAAGCATTGTCAGTGACATAACCAATGTCATTTGCAAACAACAGAGAAATATAAAACTATCCATTTAAAGTTGTTGATTGTATATACAGAATCCAATGCTTGTGGGCGGAGCTCTTTTGGCACACTTTGCTGGATGCAGCTCTCTGATTAGTGGAATTTTCTGTACAGCATCCTGGGTAATGTAGTTTTTAACCACGAATTCTGCTATTAAACATGATTATTTAAAACGTAACTTGAAATAATGTGAACTGATGGCTTCAACAAAGGCATATACCATTAATTAATAACCCCAGAGCTCACAGTAGGTCTGATTATTTACCTGTGATTCTAAAATTTCTATATATTCTATATTTATAAAATAGACTTCTATTACAGATAGATAATATAATGCACAAGCCTGTTTTTTGATACTTTAATGAAGAACCATGAAGTTTTGAATTCCCTTTTTATGCAAAACAAAGAAGTCATGCAAGTCTGGAACGAGTTGAGCATAGGTAAATAATGATGGATTTTAATATTGGGGTAAGCTACTCCTTTAAAACTGTATAAAAGACAAAGATTTCCATTTGATTTAATTCTGCTGTGGTCAGGATTCATCCACATGTGCAGGCGTCATTGTAAAAGCGCAGTGAACGTTTATCCTCGCATTATCTAAAGGAAATAACCCCAGCAACACATCAAATGGAAATTGACTTTGGCAGACCGGGTCGATCTTCAGTTGAAGGTCTGAGGGACATGTTTTGAGGCTCTTTTGATCTCTCATTTCCAGCAATAAAGGCCTCGGCACATATTAACACACATAGGTCTTCATAAGTGCCAGTCTTAGCCAGAGCTGATATAGACAAACGTCTCATGGCTGTAACCCCTCGTCTTCTGTTATTGCTGGATATTCGGTTTAAGAGGGACATGAGTCACGGCCACAGTGGAAACAAATTGTTTTTTGAATGCCGAAATGAGGAACGAGGGATTTTGAAGAGTTCACTGTACGGTCACGGGAAACCATTGCGCGGGAAGAGTTCAGATGAGGGTTGAGAATCCAAAATTGAGTTCTTATTAAGAATCACTTACATTTTTGTATGGCTTTCCATTCCGTTAATGGATTTGAACATCTCTATTTTTGCACTGATGAGAATGGAAAATATTTCCAAACATATTTCTTCCTCGAAAATACAGAACGATTCCTTAATAGAAATCAGAATTAATAGAATTATCATTAAGTGAAATCAGAATCTTCAAACCAAGCAGCATTCCAACTTCACTTAGTCATTTTATTTTTATGCATGGTTCAGTTTTGTCTCCATTAACATATCTTGTTAATTAACATTTTGGAGGTTGTCAGAAAAAATGAATTTGCTCTTTCTTAGTTTCATGCATGGCCTAAAACGCTTGTCGGCTCGATTTAACGCAGTAGGATGTTTGGGTGAAGATCTCAGCCAGAGGTTGTGACTAACAGAACAGATTCTGGAGGATTTTTCTCCTCTTTATCTCTCCAGAGAGAAATTTCACCCCAAAATGCATATTACACCACCATATCATGTTTGCTGAATGAAATCCAACACCTGTTTCTTACTAATTTTAGGCTGCCAATTCCAAAAATAGTGTCTGATTCCCCTTCTAGGGAACTCCACACTCCACTATGGGGAATGCAGTCTGCATGACAGGTGTCTGAAGCACGTGTGAAACAACGCCAATCTATTGGCCCACATGGCCCATGACATCATAGGCGGGGTGCCCGGAAGTATAAGAGGGCACCTGCTGAATACCTCATCCTCTTTGCTGTTTTCAGGAGCCGTCTGTTTGAAGTGCGTATGAGAGACCAAGGCAGGTGAGCGGTGTGGAAAGTGTGTGCCTCCGTTCCAGAGGTTTCTGGCACTTGAGGACATGCACGATCTATCTGTCACGTGTCTTGGTCAGGAGCTTGCCTGTTCAGTGCTCGAGGGCGCTGAACGCACTCATTGTGAGTGTTGTCCAATGAGAAGCTCTATTCACATTTGCCCCTCTTCTCGAGAGATGAGTGACAAGTATTTGCGTCTCGCGGTTCGGGTCCTGCGGTTGCCGAGACACGGCGAAGACTCAGATCGCGGGATTCGCGGGTTTTAGACGCTCTTTTTGGGTTATCGGATCCCGTGGATAGCTCTGATGAGTCACGGTGTCTAGGCTCCGCTTGCGTTCGTTCCTATTCCCGAGGGATGCGGAACAAAGCGTTTGTGTTTCGTGGCGCAGTTCCGCCATTGCCGCGGCACAGTTTCTCAGTCATGATCTGCGAGATCCACACACCCTCTCTAAACGGGTTGTTGGATATCACCGATACTACTGGGTTGTTATGACGATGAAATGTGAGCACGGAGTCGTTTCAGCCCTGATACTGCGGGATCGTGGGCGGAGCTATATTCAGCTTGGCTGTGCCTCTCTAATATGCATGTTTTTGTGTGTGGAGAGCCTCGCTGGGCATGAATATATTTTTATGTTCTGTGGAGACAGACTTGCGAGTTTTCTCTCCCAGGGTTTTCAGCACCTAGAGTGGTTATGGGGAATGTCTCTTTCTGTGTTAAGCCAGAGTGTAGCTGTCTGCGGATGGTTATGCTCCAGCCCGGCTTACTTTGTTCTGGAATATGGCGGTCTCCCCTATTAGGGTTGTAAGTAGATAGCCCACTCTCTGTGGTCTGGGCAGCTTGGAGGAAGGCTATCTATGCTAGGACTGACAAGGATTGGGGTCCTCCTTAGTATAGCCATCTGTAGGTATTATATTCCAGCCATTGTTATGGCAGGACGGGCTTACCTGAATACAGGTATCTGTGGTTAGCTGTTTTCTACTGCAGTTGCGGTGAGCCCTCTTATAGAGTGGTCCCCTTTCCTAGAACCTAGCTATCTGAGGATAGCTATGTGCTAGCTCAGTGATTGTTCCCCTGTTTAGGGTTTTAAGTAGCTGTCTCTTGAGCCCTTACCTACACAATGCTGTCTCACCTCTTGGGCCGTAAGTAGACAGCCCACTCTTTGTGGTCTGGGTAGTTTCAGTCAGTCCCCCTTCCGGTAGCCCTTCCTAGGAACATAGCTATCTGAGGATATCTATGTTCTAGCTCAGTGACTGCTCCCCTTCTTACAGTCTTTAAGTAGCGGTCTCCTTGAGCCTTTGCCTATACAATGCTATCTCCCCTGCTAGGGTTGTAAGTAGATGGCCCACTCTCTGTGGTCTAGGCAGCTCTGTAGGAAGGCTATATCAGCTATGTTATTCTGGTCCACAAGCCTTCATAAGACCTGATCTGATCTGATCTGAGGATAGCTGTGCTCTTAACTTGGGTGGGATGTTCCACTTGATCTATTCAGGTTTCCCCCGTTTCTGTCAACTTGTGTGAGCGGCCTGTGGCGTCAGTGGCATGGCCCCTTTCTAAGGCTAGGCTTAGGTGTATGTATGTCGCTTCCTTAGTGCTCTCCCATCAGGACAAGCATGCGCCTCGACACAGTGTGGTTGGATTTTGTTCCCCATAGTGCCCCCTAAGGGGCGCAGTGTGGAGTTCTCTAGAAGGGGAACGTCTCGGGTTTCGCATGTAACCATGGTTCCCCGAGAGGGAACGAGACGGTGCGCCCCCTTGCCATGCCTTCGGCCTGCCTGTCTATGTCTCCCTCAGACAGCTAAGTGGATGACGTATTCAGCAGTATACTTCCGGGCACCCCGCCTATGATGTCATGGGCCATGTGGGCCAGTAGATTGGCGTTGTTTCACATGTGCTTCAGACACCGGTCATGCAGACTGCATTCCCCATTGTGCCCCCTAGGGGGCGCAGCGTCTCGTTCCCTCTCGGGAAACCATGGTTACATGCGTAACCCGAGATGTTTGCTCTGAGAGTCACACTTCCTCACAAAATAAGCATTTTAGCTATGGAGAACCATTTATACAGTGAAGGAGTCTTGTAGTCTTCCTTAATCAACAGAAAAACACCACAGACATATGATTCCTGTCTTCGTCTGAGCCAGATTACAACTATTTGCTCAATTCTCAGCCCATTTTCACTTGTTTGACATTATTTTATGCCTTTATGCTTAATTTCTGGTCCTTTGCAGATTGTAAGTTAAATCATACATTTTTCGACAAACTTTCGACATTTGACTTTTTTTTTTTTTATCTTGATAAATGCATTAAATCTATATGTAATATTAGGCCTTTTTGCAAATCAGCAGAATTAATTTTTCAAAATGCTTAAAAATGTCAAGATCTTTAAGCAAAATGCTTTATAATGTGTGTATAATGTCTGTCTTTATTTTTGGTGTGAAATGTGACCTGGTCCTGTTCTTGACGGGTTTTGTGAGATTCATCTGAATGTTCCGTGGTCTGTCAGCGATGCTTACAGCAGCAGGTTTTGCTAGTTTGAAATGTAAATGACTGTAAATGCTGATTTTGTCTTTGCGGTGAAGAGAGTTGAGACGAAGGTCGGTTTCAGTCGAGCAGCTATTAAGAGTTCAGCTCCAGTCCAGAGAATTTTACGGTTTCATTGAGTTTGACAGGAGTGGACGACAGTTATTTGACCTTTGATTCTCCCAGATATGAATAATGGACTATATGTACATGCAAATGTAGTTTGAAGCATTTTTATTGATGTGTAGGGAATGCAACTAGCCATGCCTGAGTCAACAGTTCGATTCCTGGCTTTAATGTGCTGCAAGTCGCTCAGGATAGATGAGTAATGCTGAATGTATAAATGCAAATATCTAAAGGGAAACTAAAGTCTTGATATTGTGCATCTGTTTAGAGATGCATGATTTTATATTTCTTCAAATAAGATTCATTCTCAGTCACTCATGCATTTATTTATTTTAGCTTAAACAGTGTCATCAGCCCTATTTAGACATGACTAGATTAATAGGATGTCCACATGGACTTTATGATTTCGGACACATCAGAATTGAATTTGTCAGTGTTTTTCTTGCTTTTTATCTACGGTTCCTCTGCTAACTTGAGTTTCCTCTAGAAATCTAAGAATCCTTTGTGCAGAATTTTCTCATACTTTGTGTGCAATTTTCAGATTCAACACAGAAACTAAAGCTAGTGTTTGCTCTCTTCTTTGCTGCCATAGAAACTCCTTGCTGAAAGCAGCATCACGTTTTCCAATGAAAAATAACAAAAGAATTTTACTTAATTTGTTGCAAATAGCAGGTGATATCAGCTTGTATTGCAAAAGGTTTCATTTTGTTGGTTTACGCCTCATGATCGAACTCAAAACAATGAAGTTGCTAGAACCGTTTTTTTCTACTTGAGCTTCAAGAACGCATTACATGACATTCTGTAACTATATCTCATTTAGAGTCATTTAGAAAACAAATCCCATCCGAATAGTGCTGACAGAATTAGTTTTGTTTTAATAGATTGTTTTGTAGCCGAAAACAATTCAGTTGTATTTCTACTTGCAGCTCTGAATTACTCAGGGGGGGTAATGCCTTTAACCCTTCTCATGTTTTTTTTGCATCTGACACAAGATGGATCAGAACACCCTGGACCATTTTATATCGTTAATGAGTCAAATTATATTCAGCACAGGAAGAACATAGAGGGACAAATGAGGAGTTACCGTGACTGTGTCTATCCGCCCGTTTCTGCATCCTCTCATGGGACGTCATTAAAATCCAGCACTCGACACCTGAGCCGCTCATCGCCGCTCGTCCCCGATCCTCCCAAACTCCCAGCACTGTGGTACCGCGTCACGTCCCGTTCACCTGCGCCAGGTGATCTTTCTCAGGAGACCATGACTGTCTAATGTGGCACAAGACAAGTCAAGTGCTCATCTTTTGCTATTTATTGCTCGCTGTTGTTTTCAGAATGATACAGTAAAAATTATAATATTGACATATTATTACGATTTAAAATGTCAAATTAAACAAGCTACTAACAAGTAGGAGATAATTACTATTCAAAAGTTAGATTTTTTATTTTTTTTAATGTTTTTGGAAGTCTTTTCTGCTCACATTTACTTGATCAAAAATACAGTAAAAAGAGTAAAACTGTAAAATATTATTACAATTTAAAAGAGCTGTTTTCTATGTGAATATATGTTAAAATGTAATTTATTCCTGTGTTCAAAGCTGAATTTTCAGCATCTTTACTCCAATCTCCAGTGTCATGCTATCCTTCAGAAATCATTCTAATATGCTGATTTGCTGCTGAAGAAACATTTATGATTATTATAAAAAATATATTAATATTATTTTTTTATAGTAGTATTACTGCATAAAGTTTTTTTTCTAATTTTTGTGGAAACCATGATTCATTTTTAAGGCTTCTTTGAATAGAAAGTTCAAATGCATACTTTCATGCTTGTTTTGACTTATTTTTAAAAGCATTTATTTGAAATGGAAATCTTTTGTAACATTTATAAATGTCTTTCCTGTCGTTTTTGATCAATTTAATACTTTTTTTCTGAATAAAAGAATTCATTTCTTTGTAGAAAAAAATAGAGCAAAGTTTTTCAGCCTTCTCTGCAGAACAAAACACTGCAGCATAATTTATATAAACATCCAAAAACATTTCATTTTTCATTTTTGCTGAAACCGTGACACTTTTTCTTCAGGATTCTTTTGCATAGAAAGTTCAAAAACAGCATTTATTTGAAATGGAAATCTTTTTTGTGACTTTTAATCAATTTAATGCGTCCTCACTGAATAAAAATATCAATTTCTTAAAAAGAATATCTTGCAGAGTCCAAACTTTTGAACAGTAGTATATACTTGCAACGTTTTATTCCTACAAGTATCAAATTACCTCTGTCACCCAACATACTAACATTATCTACATCGACCTGATCTCCGCAATCTCCCGGGAATCCTTCAGCGCTGCTGTGCGGTGTGACTCATGATTCTCGATTGAAATAAAAGCTTCCTAACCTACAATCATCAAACAGCCCCTCTAATCCGCCCTCGACGCGCTCTCCCTCATTTCTCTCCGCCGCGCCGCAAATGACTGTTATCTCATCAAATGGAGTCGTTCTGTAATTTGAAGGCAATTGCTGGTCATTTTCGTAGCCGTTGTGCGGCTCTCGTCAGTGTCTGTGCGCTCTGACTGCCTGCGAGAGTTCATTGAGATTATTAGGCTTTATCTGGAGAGGGAAGGGAAGCCCAGGGCTGATGACTGAGGTGGATGACTAATTGAATATTCTGTAAAGCGCACTTATCTGATTACGGTGTGTGTTTCCTTGTAGGTGATGAAACGTGTGAAGCCGGGCGTGAAAGAGTATGAGATGGAGAGGTGAGTACTGATCGGTTGATTGATTTGATTGATTTGATTGATTGATTGAGCTGCCGGTGTCTCCTGTGCCCTGATTAAATCCTCTCACCTAAAGTGAAGCTTAATGAAGTAACTCACACTCTTTTCCCATGAACTCACTCTTATAATCAGCCCATGTTTGCACTCAGTGAGAACCGAGCAAAGTAACTACATTATTATATAACCTGCTCACAAATAAATGTGCAGCATAGACTTTTGTGCAGTTTTTGTTGTTGTTTTGAAAACCAGATTGGTTTGATCAGTTTGTTTGGATGGTTCATGTAAATGATGTAGTTTACAAACAATTACTGTAATGTGGGATTTATTTGATTGTGTAAGTACTTTAAAAAAAAAAAAAAAAAAAATTGTAGTGAATTTTGTTTATTGCTGCTGATCTGTTTTAGAACTTTAAAAAAAAGTTTAACGTTTTTAAAAGTTTAAATAAAATGTCAAAATTTACAGAATTTAATATTTCACGCTCATTTCTTAATTTCATGACCTAATTTCTTTAACATTTTTTTTTGTAGTGAATTATTTTGTTTATTGCTGCTGATCTGTTTTAGAACTTAAAAAAAAAAGTTTAACGTTTTTAAAAGTTTAAATAAATTCTGTAAATTCTGACATTTTAATATTTCACAGTCATTTCTTAATTTCATGACCTAATTTCTTTACATTTTACTGTTTTGGCACCATTTTCTCATTTAGCTTATAAAGCCTGTTTTCTGCTTTGAATTTCAACTGAACTGAAATGATATCATTATAACTGTGTTGGTTTGGATATCAGAGTGTGATTTGTATGTACTGAGAAATTTGTGTGTATGAGTGGTAGTTCTATGTATTTTTTTATTTTTTTTAATCTGACACTGCGGAAAAAATAATAATGCATCACAATTAATGTTGTTTCTAATCATTGACTTGTCTAAGACTGTAATAACCATAAAAAATCTGCTTAGCATGTAGTATATGGAAAATATATGTGTGTATATATATATAAAATTTATTTATTTATTTATTTATTTTTATTTTTTTCCCATAAAAAAAAACAACAACAGTGGCATTATGTAAACTGTCATTTAAATGGCTAAAATCAGTTAAAATTAGTTTTTGATAGTTTTGGTTATGATCAGGGCTGATGTTAGTGAAGTGGAAAAAGTGGATTAATCAAAGAATCCTGAAAAAAAAAAAATGTATCCAAGTTATTGCAAAATATTCAGCAGCAGAACCGTTTTCAACATTGATAATAATCAGAAATGTTTCTTGAGCAGCAAATCAGCATATTAGAATGATTTCTGAAGGATCATGTGACACTGAAGACTGGAGTGATGATGCTGAAAATTCAGTTTTGATCACAGAAGTAAATTACATTTTACAATATATTCACATAGAAAATGGCTATTTTAAATCATAATAATATTTCACTATTTTTATTGTATATTTAATCAAATAAATGCAGCCTTGGTGAGCAGAAGAGACTTTCAAAAACATTTAAAAATCTTTCCAACACCAAACTTTTGAGCGTAATTTTGTCTAGTTCTATCAGAAGCAGGTGTGATTCCTCATGACATGTACTTATCTCTAAGGAAGCAGTAATATTTTATGCATGCTATTCAAAAACATCACTTACGGCACCTTTAACAATGTTACATGATGAGTATCTACAGTTTCAGTATCTAGTGTTCTGTTTTTCATCTGTGTGAGGAGTTGATCTTCTAGCGGTGTCTGACAAGACCAGCCAACCTCTTCTCTCCTCACCAAACAAAAGCTCTGATAAGCTGCAGCTTTTTATAGGGATTTTCTCCCAATATCTGCAGCTGGAGAAGTGTAAGATAAGACCGACTCCCTCCACTCGTTTTGTCCTCTAAAGTAGCGCCGCAGTGGCGTCCGGAGGTCTCGAAGCGGACCGTGCGACACTGGCTTTATCCAGACCTTCAGAGATTGTGATGCATGATCTACTTCCTCTAATGATTCCGTCCCTCTCAGCTCCGGCCGCCCAAGTGCATGCTGGGATGTGACCTCTGCATTCATCTCTTCCCCTCTGTGCGGTCAGGAGAAGCCAATTTCCATCCAATCTTCTTCTAACTTTCTTTTTCCCTGTGAATGTCAGTTTCCTGCAGGGAACATGAGAGGGTTTTTAATGTTGAGCTCCTTTATGTGTCTGCTGCAGTCATACAGTCACATTAGGCCATTAGGGACCAGTGATTCACTGATGACTGGACATAATGAGAGAGGCTGCGGCAAACAGGTGTGTGTGTGTGTGTGTGTGTGTGTTTGTGTGTGTGTGTGTGTGTGTGTGTGTGTGTGTGTGTGTGGCATAATAGGACAGACCCGCAGGCAAGGTCACGCCATGCAGCGACTCGCTAGACACACATCAGTACAGCAGCGGTCAGATTTAATCACACACACTCACTAGGGACCAGTGCACAAGACAGAAAAACATTGCAAATTTGTAAGTTTGTACTGGCTCAAGTTTGCAAACAAGTTTCTTGAGTTGAACTACAGTAACATTCAGAAGTTTGAGGTTGGTGTGTTTCAGAAAGAAGTCTCTTTTGCTCACCAAGGCTGCATTTATTTGATCAGAAATACAATAAAAATAGTGAAATATTATTATGATTTAAAATATCTGTTTGCTTTTTGAATATACATTAAAATGTAATTTATTCCTGTTATCAAAGCTGAATTTTCAGCATCATTACTCCAATCTTCAGTGTCACATGATCCTTCAGAAATCATTCTAATATGCTGATTGGCTGCTCAAGAAACATTTCTGATTATTATCAATTTTGAAAACAGTTGTGCTGCCTCATATTTTTTGTGGAAACCGTGATACATTTTATTTTTCAGGATTGAAATAGAAATATTTTGTGACATTATAAATGTCTTTACTGGCAGTTTTAATGTGCCCTTGATGAACAGAAGTATGAATTTCTTTGAGGAAAAAATCCACTAGACCCAATCTTTTGAACTCTTCGCTTCTTTTTGTATCGGGATTGAATGAAACTCTGAAATTATGCAGTATTGTTGGGATTGGTAATGGTAGCATACCAGCATTTGTTGGCGATATAACTTGTGGTCTAGTTGGTGAATACCGAAATATTTGTTTGATTTTTCTTTATTCAAGCAGCCCAACGACTCAAATGCACATCCGTAACACTAACATTTATATTTGCACATATAAACTCAGCAACATGATAAAAACAGCGTGCACTTAACATTTTTATCACATTGTATCATGTATCAGAACATACACACTCATTTTTAAATCTCATTTTTGCTTCATTGCATTTGTAATTGCTTATTAAATGAAGCAGTGGGAATGACACAGAAATCTACTGCAAAAACTCATGTATGGATTTTTTCTAAATGAAAAGATCCCAGTTTTAGTTGGTATTTAACAATGTACTGTGGGATCACTTGTTTGCTCTTTGACAAAGATGAACTAGGAGTGAATGTAAGGAACAGTATAAATATTAGATAATAGTAGATTTTCTAAAGAAAGCAGCCAGTCTTCAGTGTCACATGATCCTTCAGAAATCATTCTAATATGCTGATTTGCTGCTCAAGAAACATTTCTGATTGTTATCAGTGTTGAAAACAGTTGTGCTTCTTCATATTTCTAAATGTTTAATATTTATTTAAATAAGTATTTTTTTCAGGATTGTTTGATGAAAGTTCAAAAGAACAGTATTTATCTGAGTGGTAATGGCGCAAAAATTGACTGATTTTATTTTAATTTTCAATTAATTAATTAATTAATTAATTTTTTAATTTTCAAGGGGGTTTTTTTAGGATCCGCTGCTTTTTGACTGAAGTATATCAAGTATAAATATATGTATAAAAAAGACTATACTAATAACATGAGCTAACTAATTAAATTAGCTAATGAAAATATTTGCTTTTTTAGTATTTTAGGACTTTTTGTTTGTCAGTATCTCAGAGCTGAGCCAGATAGAAACTCAAATCTCTTGGTCTCATTGAATGTGCATTAGTGGCCGCACACAGGCTCCTGCGTCCCACGGGAAAAACCATCCAGGATTTGAGACACAGAATCGATTTAAATTGAGTTTTGTTGCAGGAGCGAGCGCAGTGGAGGATCCTCTCACTGCTGGAAACTCCATTATTTATTTTTAACTCCTTACTCATCCTTTGAATTGTGTGAATGTGCATTTGTGTGTGGGATAATTTGGTAATTAGATGCACTGAGTGCTGGCAGCACTGCTGATGTCAGATCATAGGTGCGTTCATAATCGGCAGAGGACATTTGGAGAACACGAGTTTACTGAAAACATGAGTAACATGAGAAGATAACAACAGGAAAATCCATTGATTACCTTCTTTTTAAAGCAGTGAATCTCAATCTTTTTTACTCTAAGGCCCTCCGTTGTCCACAGCAATATCCAAAGCTCTCTCTCTGTCATTTGTTTCTTCTGCTTTGTTTTCAGAACTTATTTTGATCTGTAGATACTCCTTGATTCTGATAATTAAATCTCATGATGTTTTAAGAGCTGAATTAACAGATGTTTTAAGAGCTGAATTTTCTTTATGGATCCCTCGCTTTTTAACCAATGAAGCTGCAGGACTTTTCCAGCCATTCGTGATTTAATGGAAAAGGATTAAGATTATTTTTTATATTTTTATATATAATTTATATATAATTTTATACATATATATTGTATTTTTTATATTATTATATTATTTGTTATTTTATATATAATAATTTTTTCATCGATTATATATAACAACATATAAATATAACAGTATTATATGTTTTGTTGTTTCTAAATTATTTATGAAAAGCCACATTTAAATTCACCTAGCTGCCAAGGCAACGTTTCTCATTTTCATTTTGTTTAAACCGATTAAAACTAAAATTAAATTAAAAGTAAAACTGGAATAAATACAGTATTCATAAAATCCAGACATTTTAAAATATGTTTGTGTGTGTGTGTATATAACAAAAACAACAACATTACTAAAGCTACAGTGCCCTCCACTAATATTGGCACCCTTGGTATATGTATATATGAGCAAAGGCAGCTGTGAAAATAAATCTGCATTATTTATCCTTTTGATCTTTCATTCAAAAAATTCACAAAATTCCAACCTATAATTGAAGTAAAACAATTGAAAGTGGGGAGAAAATGTCATGATGAAATAATTGTTTTTCTCCAGTGCATGTTGGCCACAATTATTGGCACCCCTAGAAATTATTTTGAGTAAGATATCTCTGAAGCATGAATTTGTCCAGCCATGACATCCTGTACCACAGGATTATAAAATGAGGAACACAAAGGCCAAATATCCTTAATCATCCATCACAAGGAGTAAAACCAAAGAATATAGTTCTGATGTGCAGAACAAGATTGTTGAGCTTCACAAAATAGAAAGTGGCTGTAAGAAAAGAGCTAAAGCATTGAAAATCCTCATTTCCACCATCAGGGTAATAATTAAGAGGTTCCAATCAAAGATGTTACAAATCTGCCTGGAAGAGGACGTGTCTATATCGTCCTAATGCACGCTGAGGAGGAGAGTTTGAGTGGCCAAAGACTCTCCAAGGATCACAGCTGGAGAATTGCAGAGGTTGGTTGAGTCTTGAGGTCAGAAAGCCTAGAAAATAAAAATCAAACAGTCCCTACATCAGCACATGTTGTTCAGGAGGGTTTCAAGAAAAATTCTCCTCGCTCATCCAAAAACAAACTCCAGCATATTCAGCTGTCAGACACGACTGGAACTTCAAATGGGACTGGCTTCTATGGTCAGATGAAACTAAATAAAGAGCTTTTTGGCAGCAAACCCACCAGATGGGTTTAGTACAAACAGGGATAAAAAGTACCCCATGCCCACGGTTAAATATACTGCTGGATCTTTAATGTTGTTGGCCTGTTTTTCTGCCGGAGGTCCTGGACATCTTGTTCACATGCATGGCATCATGGATTCTATCAAATACCAACAGATAAAAAAAATCTAAAGCTGACTGCCTCTGTTAGAAATCTTATAATGGGCCATGTTTGGATCTTCCATCAGGACAATAATCCAAAACAAATATCAAAATCAACATAAAAATGGGTCACTGAGCACAAAATGAATCTTTTGCCATGGCCGTCCCAGTACTCTGACCTGAACCTATGGAAAATGAGTGAGGTGAACTGAAGAGAAGAAGCACCAACATGGAGCTGTGAATCTGAAGGATCTGGAGAGATTCTGCATGAAGGAATGGTCTCTGATCTCTTATCAGGTGTTCTCCAAACTCTTCAGGCAATATAGGAGAAAACTTAGAGCTGTTATCTTGGGAAAAGGATGTTGCAATAATTGGTTGCCAATAATTGTGGCCAATAAGAACTAGAGAAAGCATTCATTTCACAATGAGATTACCTCCCCCCCCCCCCCCCCCCCCCCCAACTTTCAATTGTTTTACTTCAGTGATAGGTTAGAATTTTGTGAATTTTTTGAATGAAAGATCAAAAGGATAAACAATGCAGATTTCACAGACACCTTTGCTCATATTTGCCAAGGGTGCCAATATTAGTGGAGGGCACTGTGTGTGTATGTAAATATGTAAATATATATATATATATATATATATATATATATATATATATATATAAAACAACAAAATTACTAAAGCTATATATATAACATTGTAAAAAATTACAAAAAAGTGGTTGATTTAAATAAAACTAAGAAATTTCTTGGTTTTAGTTGTTTAAGCTTATTTTATTGCTTGTTTAAGTCATCTCGAGGCTTCTTTGGAAGTTTTTTGGGGTGTGTTATTGAGCCCCGGACCCTTAAAAGAAAATAAAATGTTGCTCAACCTTTATAATAAATAACTATAAGTGTTTTTCTTAACTGATAATCTTCCTGTCCAATGTAGATCTGAAATCTCATTCTGAAATCTCATTTGTGCTCTCATATGTCAGAATACGTCATGTCAAAACACGTCGGACCCGCTTGGACGTCAGTCAAATGTCATCGGTTGCAAGTCTCTTCTTTGGCATCAAACTAGCATGACTCGTCTTGACACGCCACAGTCTGGACGTTCACAGCATCTCCTTTTTTATTGCACAGAAGAACGTCAGTCCTGAGGGTGAATGAATGTTGACTGAATTTTCATTTTTATTCTTTAATGAGATGATTATACACAGCAGTAATTCTAGTTGTTGTGGCTGTTTTGCAGCTGAATGGATGCGTTACAGACGCTGCATTTGTATTCGGTCACGTAGCGCTAAAGTAGGACAAACGTGAGCGTTAGGAACAGAAACTCCAGGACTTGCTTTCTCAGATTGATGATGCTTCCTCTCATCACCGCAGGCTGATGAATGTCTCTCTTAACTTCATGTGTTGTTATGAAGTTCGGTTTTGTTCCTCGAGGACTGAGTTTTTTTGTTCTCGTATCCTGCAGACATTTTCAAGAGTAAATAATGAACGTGTTAAAAATGAAACTCAAACTCGGCCTTGTCCCCAGGCAGCAGATGATGAAGATATTCAAAGGTGAAAGAAATGAAGTGGAGGCTTTGTGAAGCATCTGTCTTCACAGCGAGCTGATGATGGGTTTGCTGTGTCATGAGCTTTGAAACCATGAAGAACTGAAAGCTACAGTTGCTGATGACAGCGGGTGAGAAAAGTTGATCTTCCTGAAAGTTCACGCAGAGTGCAGTCAATGTGGCCAAACAGAGCTTGGCGTTTTTTCCACTTTTACAACTGCAAAGGGGATTTTTTGATTGCAAATGTTGCACAATGAATCTTAGCTTAATCATGAAGGTGACTTCTGCTTCTCTCGATTTAGTAAGCATCATCGTTTGCGATTTTAGTCTGCTGATTCTTTATCCTGGAAACATTGCGGTTGCCAGATGTCAAGTGCTCAAATCCCTTAATCAGAGCTTTTAAAATTAGGTTTCATCATATATCAGGGTTTTCCAAGACCAATAAGAGGGTTATTAGAGTAAAATGAAACCATGAAAAAACTTCTGTAACATGAAAAAATGAAAAAAGAAAAAAACATTAAATATATGAAACAGTATTATAGTTTAACTTTGTTACTAGTCAGAACTGATAACACGAAGAGAATAAATTAAAGAAGATGGAAAATAGGAGCTCCTGTGCATCTGCACTCAGTGCTGTTATTAAAAAAAAAAAAGTCCCACTTCCAACACTTCTCTCAATTTAGTAGGCATTATCGTTTGCGATTTTTGTCTGCTGGTTCTTTATCCTGAAAACGTTGTGGTTGCCAGATGTCAAGAGCTCAAATCTCCCAATCAGAGCTTTTCTCTTAAATAGAAATGTTTTCTATGAATAAATATTTTGAGAAAATAATCAATTTAAAAAAAAAAAAGTTTATTAAAAATAAATCTGTAAATGTTTATTAGATATTCAAAAACTTGTTCAAAATGCATATTTTCTGAATGTCGACAGTATATGAAAAAGTACTATAGAGTTTAACTTTATTTTACATTTTATATATTTGATTAATTTACATGAATTAAATTACAATTTTAAAATGAGTTGTTTTTTTTGTTTTTTTTGTTCATATATCCAGGTTTTCCCAGACTGGAATATTAATAAATATAATTAAAGTTTTATATATAAGCATTAATTTTATTAGTAAATTTTGTAATTTACATGAATTAAATTACATGTAATGTACGAAACAGTATTATAGAGTTTGACTTTCAGTTATTAGACAGAGAATAAACTAAAGAAGATGGAGAATGGGAGCTCCTGTGCATCTGCACTCAGTGCTGTCAAAATAAAAGTCCCGCTTCCAACACATATTGGACAAAATTAAGCAATTAAAAAATGGCAAATATCGGCCGATAATGTCAACTATACCGATATATTGTGCAACCACTGCCATAACTGGTTTCAACCTAATTTTGAGAAAATGGTGTTTAATTGTTCAATCAGTACCAAACTACCCACAATCCTAAGGAGAGAGAAACAAATGGAGTCCAATGGAAACAGAACTTGCAACAAAATTTCAACACATTGTACAGTAAATGATGTAACTGAGTAATCTCAAACTACTTTTGCATGTGTTTAGATTTGAATAGTTTGTAATAAACCTCTTAAATCCGTAGCATTAGGTTTTTCACACAAGAATCCATCACGTTTTATGCAGTTTTGTCATATGCAGTTTCATTTGGTTTGACGTGTTTTAGTTCTTCATCTCCAATTTTAATCCTGTGTGTTTGAAATATTTGGGATTATGAGATTTAATTTGTGTCGTGGGACTTGAGACATCGTTTTTCATCTCTTCTGGAAAATAACAGGATTAACAGTGAGCTCAGCTGTGATGACGGAGCCGCTCGTATTATTTAGTCCAGAATGGTGAATATTGCTCATATGGATCTATATTTTGGAGAAGCGAAGGTTACCCAGCATGCACCGTGCCGTGTTCAGGTGGGTCTGACCACAGGATTGGTCCCTCAGGGAGCAATTAGGTCCAACTAAATTATCTGAGAGCCGAGAAAGTTGAGAGACATCAAACCTTTGGCTTTAACCCATTGTCAGCTAAACGCTTGTTAGCTGAGGCAGCGCTGCGTATGACGCCGCTCACTTTCACGCCCGCGCTTTCCATTACCTGCCGCTGCACAAGCAAAGTAGATTCTTCTCACTCTATTTCCTTCATTCGGCCCTCGATGGGTTCCATCCTGCCTGTTCGGGACTCTTCGTTAAGGAAGTACAAATGAGAAACTAGAGTTTTTTTGTTAACTGTTTGAGGATCATTTAGTGACCACATTTATATGAACATTATCTTCTCATTAAAGGGATAGTTTGCCCAAAAATGAAAATTCTGTCATTATTTATTCACCCTTTATGCCATTCCAAACCTGTATGACCTATTTTTTTCTGTGAAAGGAATAGAGCATATTTTGAAGGATGTCGGTGACTTCCATTGTACAGACAAAAATGAAACACTGAGACTCAAAATATATTTCAGTTTTTTGTTTAACAGAAGAAAGTCATACAGGTTTGGAAAGATATAAAGAGCGAGTAAATTGTGACTGAATTTGGATGATAAACTAAATATTAAAAATTTAGTACTTTTTTGTACTACTTTTTGACATTTATTTTCTAAATATTTTTATGTACTTTATTCTTTTTCATTTCTTTTTTTAACTATCCTTTTTAAGGTCTATAAAAGAAAAAACAGGAAAAATCTGGGAAAAATATTTTTATTTATTGATTTATGATGTGTAATTTATTATAATTTGTTATTATGTATTATTAATTCATTTAATATTATGTATATTAGCAAATATATTATTCTGTTTTTATAAACAGATGATGCACATTTAAATGCATTTTTATGTTTTTGTGAACTATCCCTTTAAGTTCTATAAAAAATAATTATATTAAAATGTTATATTATTATATTAAAAATTTAATATTACCTTTTTATTTTTTTTTCTTATTTGATTATACATAACAATATATTATTATTATTATTATTATTCTTTTGTGGTTTTCTGAACATGGCAAAATGGCATGTTTGTAATATGTCACAAACAAGTATAGTTACAAATCAAATTTTTGATACTTCATACACGTAAATTACTACAATTATTTCTGTTTAGCCTTTGTGCTGTTGTGTTTGTAACATACTAGCAGGTATTTAACAGTAACATTAACAGTAGTATTTAGTGCATGTTAAATTAAAGATATGCATGTTTTTCCCCACTTTTTCAATCATTGCGGTCAATTTAATGCATTTACATGTACACAGAATATAACTACATTTTAGTATTAATGTTTTAACATTTTAATGTTTGGACACATTCACTGTCAGAATTCAGTGTTTGTTTTCATAGTTTTGATGATATTTAAAAGTCTCCACTTGTGGCGCGAGGTTTCTTCTTTTAACACAATCCGGTTTCTATGCGTTTTTGATGTCAGGTCCTTCATCTGCAGGCACGAGAGGGGATTTGGAAGTGAAAAACAAAGAGATACTTTTTTTTGTATCTTTTTATCTTCCCTGTCTCAGCGTCTCTGAAGCTTTCACTCATCTTTTTGTTTAATTTCACGGGATCTCTCCAGACGAAGTTAAAGTGTCAGACGAGCGCCTGATTTATTGTGTTCTTCTAATGTCTTCTGGCTTTATGATCCAGATGAAGAAGACGTAAACATTATTCCCTGCTTTCTGACAGGGATTCTCTTATATTTGTAAAGCAATACAGCTGTTGTAATGGTTACAAGTTGTAAATAGGCAGCGCAGGTGACAGGGGAACCGACGAAACGGGATAAAAGACGCCAATGAAATCCATCCCACAATTCCCTGCTCCTTGCCGAGTGCATTTCTAGTTTGATTTTACTAAATGTGAAGGCATGACCTTCTTGTCTGAATTAATAACATGCATTAGTCAAGACCGGCCGCCTCTTGTGTATCAGTACGGCTGTAACTCTTAATTGATTTAATTAAATCTGCAAAAGAATAATCATGCACAGATGTGTTTTCTGTGTTATAAATATGCTGGAGATGAAGTCTGCGGTTATTTATGTTGCAGCGGTGGCGTTTGTTCCCGTGCTGCTTGGCATTTATGTCGTGCTCATTGTTCTGTAACACTCTCTCTCTCATTTCCCTCGTCTCTTTCTCTCAAGCCTCGGAAAAACTCCAGATACAGCTGCAATTAGAAGCAGTTTGAGGATTTCATTAGGACTCTCTTGCGATGGCCACTGGCTGCGACTTCAAAGCGGCTGATATGTGCTGCATCACAGAAAAGAGATAACGCTGCTACATATGGAAATTACATACGACCTCTCTGACTTCTGTACTTTGTGATTTAATGATTCCAGATGTGAATTACTCCTTTAACACTTTTCCTAGTGGAGAAAATCACAAAGCGCTCAACTGCATCGAAACACGTTGCCAGACTGAAGTAAATACCAACATTCAGAGCAGGCCTGTTGCGATTTATTGATTTATTACCTGATTGCGGATATTTGATTTAATCACAATTATTTGAGATAACCACAGTGATTGTGCGGATGACATCACATTTTTCAGTTAAAATAAGAATAATTAAAAAAAAAAAAATCTAGTTTTTGAGTTAAAAAAAATGCATTTTTGTGGATAATTTGAATGAAAAAAAAAACATTAACATTAACAACTTGTGGATAATTATGGCAATATTCATTTTATGAGTGGGAAAAAAAACATTATTTGTGGATAATTTTGGCAGTATTCAGTTTTTGAGTGAAAAAAAAACATTTGTGGATAATTTTGGCAATATTCCGTTTTTAAGTAAAAAAGACACTTTATAATTTTGCCAATATTCAATTTTTGAGTGAAAAAAAAAACATGATTTGCAGATAATTTGGCAATATTCAGTTTTTGAGTAAAAAGTTTTGTTGATAATTTTGGCAATATTGTGTTTTTGAGTGGAAAAAAACATTTGTGTTCTGTTAATCGCAATTATTTGCATAACAGTTACTCATCAGCAGAAAATGCATAATCGTGACAGGCCTAATTCAGTTTACACACAGAATGAGTTGTGAGCTGTTCCAAATGCTAGCGAACCACATATCTAGACATTTTAGGCATCATTTGTGCACTCACGATACGCATATTCCAAATGTAGTTCTGCTGCCTTCTATGGGAACTTTTTAGGCCACATTATGACAATATTGCATTTGTCATTCATATGCAATAGGCATGTATTCTGGGATTAAATATGCAGTTTAAAAATATTTATAAAAAAATTATCAAAATTAAGTTATTAAAGAAAATCATATGGGCCTATTTAATTATATGTTTGGTAGTAAAATATTTAAAAAATAATGTATTAGGCTTACACTGTAAGTAAAATAAAAAAGCCAGTTAAATTGTTAATTGCAATTATTTGCATGACAATATTTGCTTGCAGTATAAAAAAAAGTGTCTGGTTAAATTCATTTCACCCAGTATTTGTGAAGTTTACACAAACTTGCAATGCACGATTACAACATGAGCTTCAGTGTCTTTATGGCTTGATACAGAGGAAGTTTCTTCTTGGATTTTGAATATTCTGCTGTCGGTGTCCCTGATGAAATCACACGCAGAACGAGCAGAATTTTTTATTTCCAAATTCTCTTGAAGATTCAGGTTTGGTGTAATGTGGAAATGTATGACTTTTAGGAAGCGTTATGCCCTGATGTGCTTTGATATGAGTCTGCGATTGCAGACAAGTTTCACTGTGTGATATTAAACTTTCTGGGTTAGATGAAATTGTGGAATAAACAAAATTGCTTCACTTTGAATCCTCTCTGTATTTTTAGAATCACTGATGTTTTGCTATGAAGGTTTGAGAGTTGAGCATTTCTTTATCACTCGCTTGTGTACCTTGATTATATATCACCTCCTTAATTAGAGTTGTTTTATAATACTGTTCACAACCTCTTATGCGTCTGTTATTTGATATTTCTGAGTGAAACAGGATGGGACTCGATATAATTGATTAGAGGGTGAAAGTGGCCATTACTTACCAGAATGTTGCAAAGGATGAAGGTCAAGTTCACAGTCAAAAGCATCTTAATGAATCCCAATGGTAGCGCTTCTTTTTTTAAATTTACTGTTATTGCTATGTTTAGCATTAAAAATTGACAAGATTTTAGAAAGGCAGCAGAACCTACAACAGCAGTCTGAAATAAAAGAAAAATTAAATTATCACTAATTAACAGCTTGTGAAATCTAGGTGAGGATAGATGTTTATTTATTTAGTCATTCATTCATTCATTCATTCATTTATATACGTATTATAATATGCAATATACATACTCATCAAATAAATTAATTTTTTTATTTTTTATTTATAATGATTGCAATGACAGTCTTTAGTTTACAGTAATTCAGTTAGCAGTAATATATAAAAAATAACATATAATTACAAATAAAAAGTGTGTGTGTGTGTATGTGTGTGTGTATATATATATATATATATATATATATATATATATATATATATATATATATATATATATATATATATATATATATATATTAGGGCTGGGCGATAATTCGATAACGATAATTATCGCAATATAATTGTCCTCTATAAAACGATATGAAGAGTTCGATAAATGTTCGATATAATGTTTATGTGCCAAAAGCTGAACAAAACAAACAGTGCGACTCATTTGAATTGCGCCACACGGACCGTTTATCCGCTCGGATCACAGTTCAAACTGCCACGCGGCGCGAGCTCACTAGAGCAGATGCGTTTACTTGGTCACGCGAGCACTAAGCAGCGCTGTGAGATCCAGTGTGAAGCACTTGAATTCAGCGAAGAACACAAATGACTCTCTGGTAGTTTATAGTTTAAAGTTTAAAGCCAAACAGGAGAAACACTGTGCAACGAGACAGTCAGAAGGCTTTTCAGTCTACACATCACCATCATTTACCATGGATTTACTGTAATGTTAGTAACACTCACTGCACCATGGTAATGTGGCAGAAATGTGGGATATTCACACAATTTTATTGCAGGAGTAAAGGTATATAATTGTACTAAGTATGTGTGGTTAAGCTATAGCATGTGTGCATTTATACTGAATGTTTTTAGACTACTGTTTTTCATACAAATAGGCTACCTAAAAACCATATAGTAACCATATAGTTTACCATGGTATTGAGGTGCTGTATGTGTGGTTTTAACTGTGTTTATCATGATTTAAATATATGCTACTATGGGATACCAATGCTTAATTAAAAAAAAAAACCTTGGTCAGAATAAATTTAACCATATAAAACTTTATAAAACATATAAAAGTGTTTACAGATGTTACTGATTTTGATAATGAACAAAAATTTACCTCTGCATCCTAACTCAATCTACTATCAAATGTGCATTTCTAAGAGACAAAAAAGTGATATTATTATTATTATTATTATTAATATTATCAGGCAACCCAAACCTGTTTCTTGATTTGAAACAATATCACTCATTAGAACATGCAGAAACTAAGAAATACATTTTTCTATTTAGATATTTATTTTGTTAAGGAAAATTAATGGTCTGGCTTCTACAATTTTAACTTTGCAGCAAAAATCTAGCTTTAAACTTGAAAGAAATAAAGATTTGACATTTATCGTGATAATTATCGATATCGACTGATATGAAAAAAATTATCGTGATATCGCGTTCATAAAATTATCGTGATAATTTTTTAGGCCATATCGCCCAGCCCTAATATATATATATAGGGCTGCACGATTAATCGCATGCGATTGTTATGCGCATCTCGTCAGTAAAGCCGGTTCTGTGATTAGTAATTAATCTTCTTTTTTTAAATGGAGCGGCATTTAATACACAGAGCCGTAGATCGCTGACAAGCTACGCAATATCATGTTCATAATCGAATGCGATTCATCTGCGATTATGAACGCGATATTGCGTAGATTAACAACTAATCACAGAACCAGCTTTACTGACGAGATGCGAATGACAAACGCATGCGATTTATCATGCAGCCCTAATAAATATATATATATATATATATATATATATATATATATATATATATATATATATATATATATTAGTGCTGTCAATCGATTAAAAAATTTAATCGCGTTAATCACAGTCATGGACTGTGATTAATCATGATTAATCGCAAATTTAAAATACTAGGATTTACCTGTAAATGTGTTGAAATGAAATGCATGACAAACTAGTTTAAAGAAACAGAACCTTTCACACCTCCGCCAGGTATGAGACATAATCCTTATTATTCTTTTATCATTATTCTTTTGTTTTTATTCAGCCATCAGTCTTTATACTGACAATAAAACATTTACCGAGCCACATCGCTTCAGTCCCAGTATACACTTACCCAACTATTATCAATAGTATTTCTAAATAAATACAACAAAACATTTTCTTGCGACCTTACGTGAAGTATTATGATAAAATAAACGCATTCTGAAGAAGAATTGGACCTGTTCTGCAGGTGCATTAGAGCTAATATTAGCATCATGCTTCATAAGACAATTTATGAGATTAATAGTACACTTTTACTCAGAACTCACTTTAAACCACCATCAAGTGTTTGTAATAACTTCCTTTTGCGATCACATGTGGAATTTGGTCGTTTACTGTTAAAATATTCTATTTATAGCCTTTTATATCGCTGCACAAATTAGCATTTCAGATGTACACATTCATCTCAAGATCACATACAAACCATATCCTATCGTAATCGCGTGTTTATTATCATATATAATCTATAGCGGCTGTTGTCATGTTTATTTCTGCTGTGTAAAAGCCTTAACATGTGCTCTGCTGAAACTCACGTTGTGATGTTACAGCCGCCTCTCCGTTCTTAAGTTGCCAGGGATACATTCCAAGTATAATACACATTAGTAAAAGGATCTATTTTCATTTTTATTTGTCTAGATACACTTTGGGCGGCCGCGGTACATTATAAAAGTAGCCCAAAAAACCGCAACCCGCAGCTCTGTAATTTTTCCCGCGACTGTATTTTCAAAATAGCCCACGCCCACTTGTGCCGCTACCATAGCAACACAGGTTCGCTGTACCCTCATCACACACTATAGATAACCTTCCGCGCTGCGATGATGGGAAGAAGTTGGGGTCAAACCTTATCACATGATTAATTTGCGTTAAAAAAATATTAACGCGTTAAATTTTTTTGATTAATCGCATGCGTTAACGCGTTAACGTTGACACCCCTAATATATATATATATATATATATATATATATATATATTAGGGGTGACCTCGACTAAGGATTTTCATAGTCGAATCGGAATTTTCGAATCTTGCCGATAGTCGAATCATATGTTTGGGGGCGGGGCAAATTACACTTCCAAGAGTCAAGTCAGACATTCAACAGTCATAAATACTGACGTTAACACACAGGGAAAATGTGTAACGGACGCCTTGCAGATACAAAAATAATGTTTTATGTTTTGATTAAAAGATAGTTAACATTAAATGTCAGTGAAACCCTAAGAATTCACAACATTATTTACAATAGTGCTCTCATTATAACTGTATATGACAGTAGTTAATGTTCTGCATTTCTATTTTGAGCTGTGCGCGCTGAAGATGACCAGTAGAATGAAGCATTTGATAGCAGGTTTTTAATCAACTCATCATCTATCGCATATAGAATATGCTTCGTTATTTATACAACATAACGTTAACATTACGACTTATAGGCTATCTGCACAAAATGCCCTGAATGCGAACGTGTCTGCGCGGCTCTGAATGAACTCCTTTTGTGGATGCATTCTTCACCCAACAACGTGCAGAAACACGGCAACACGGAAACTCTAAAAATTCACAGTGTTTTATTGTAATAGTGTTCTCATTATAATGTTGTTTATGACAGTCCCAGTCATAGTTATTAATATTCTGTGTTGTTGTTTGTCCTGCTCGCGCTGCGCGCTGAAGAGATAATCACCGTAGTACTACAATGAAGCGCTTTACTGCAGCGCAACTCAACCAAATGCATCTTATACGAGATAAATAATATATACACGATATATATAAACTGGGTGAAAAGTTTTGAAATCACTTGTACCCTACCTGATCGAAAATATCCAGTCTTTCACTCTGCCTGTGTCAGTTTGAGTCTTGTTAAAGATTTAAATCCCTGGTGCCAAGATGCTCTTTCGGTCACGGATTATGGAAAGTGAAACTTAAATCTATTGTGTGGTTGGATTTATTCACGCACGTTAAAATATTTATTTAAAGATTCTTTCTTTTCAGATTCTTATTTGCAGCATTATCTCAATAGGCTGTATATTAACTTAATGGGAGAAAACCAGTAGTTCTATGTGAAATCAGACATTTGAGTACCCCCATATAGCCAGTATGGCATGATCATAACACCCCGCGAATATTCGACTGTGAGAGAAGTAGTCGAATCAGGCTCCTCCTATCGAAGCATCGAATCGTCGACTATTCGGGGTCACCCCTAATATATATATACAGGTGCATCTCAAGATTTTGGTTCACATTTAACAAAAACCCACCAATTCACTATCTCAACAAATTAGAATATGGTGACATGCCAATCAGCTAATCAACTCAAAACACCTGCAAAGGTTTCCTGAGCCTTCAAAATGGTCTCTCAGTTTGGTTCACTAGGCTACACAATCATGGGGAAGACTTCTGATCTGACAGTTGTCCAGAAGACAATCATTGACACCCTTCACAAGGAGGGTAAGCCACAAACATTCATTGCCAAAGAAGCTGGCTGTTCACAGAGTACTGTATCCAAACATGTTAACAGAAAGTTGAGTGGAAGGAAAAAGTGTGGAAGAATAAGATGCACAACCAACCCTTATGAGGATTGTCAAGCAAAATTGATTCAAGAATTTGGGTGAACTTCACAAGGAATGGACTGAGGCTGGGGTCAAGGCATCAAGAGCCACCACACTAGTGATGCGCGGATGGCGGTTAAATCCGTGGGCGCTGCGGATAATCCGCGGGTCGGGTGGGTCGGGTAATAAAAACTTACATTCTGATCATTTGCGGGTGGGTCGCGGATGGATAAGATAAATCATTAATGATGCAAATAATAACTACATTTTCTGAAATATGAACGTGTTAAATAGGCTATAGAAATTGAATAAACTGTAAATTAACATATTAAAGTTATTCAAGAAAACATTATTTAGTCAAGAGCAGTGAGGGATTTTCTCTGTCTTTTGTTGTTTGATTTACATTAATGAAAAACGGCACAGCTTTATTAGGCTGCTGTCACAAGACCTATTTCACGGATCCAATACTGATACACATGCGTTTTCATTCGCAGCTGTTTACATTAACTTAAGACAAAACCAACAGTGCTTATGAGAATACTTGCCAGGACGACCATTTTGACGTCATTTTGTGTGTATTTGGCCACTTAAGCGCAACAAGCGCACGCTTTGGATGTGACTATGAGCGCACAGAAAAGCGCCTCTGGAGCGCGCGAGTACCGAAAGGCTTAAAAAGACGTGCAAATGATAAATTGTGGCGATGCAACAATGACCGATTAGGCAATTGACAATTCTGTCAATACCGAAACGTGAGCTAAAATCTTGTATCGCAGCGTGCAGCTCTAGATGCGCCGATGTGAAGAGAAAGTCAGAGAGAAGATGCAGTCACTCACGCTGTTTTCAAATGACTGATTTGATCTGATGATTTGTGTGAATTTACAGGTGCATCTCAATAAATTAGAATGTCATGGAAAAGTTCATTTATTTCAGTAATTCAACTCAAATTGTGAAACTCGTGTATTAAATAGATTCAGTGCACACAGACTGAAGTAGTTTAAGTCTTTGGTTCTTTTAATTGTGATGATTTTGACTCACATTTAACAAAAACCCACCAATTCACTATCTCAACAAATTAGAATATGGTGACATGCCAATCAGCTAATCAACTCAAAACAACTGCAAAGGTTTCCTGAGCCTTCAAAATGGTCTCTCAGTTTGGTTCACTAGGCTACATAATCATGGGGAAGACTGCTGATCTGACAGTTGTCCAGAAGACAATAATTGACACCCTTCACAAGGAGGGTAAGCCACAAACATTCATTGCCAAAGAAGCTGGCTGTTCACAGAGTGCTGTATCCAAGCATGTTAACAGAAAGTTGAGTGGAAGGAAAAAGTGTGGAAGAAAAAGATGCACAACCAACCAATAGAGCCGCAGCCTTATGAGGATTGTCAAGCAAAATCGATTCAAGAATTTGGGTGAACTTCACAAGGAATGGACTGAGGCTGGGGTCAAGGCATCAAGAGCCACCACACACAGACTTGTCAAGGAATTTGGCTACAGTTGTCGTATTCCTCTTGTTAAGCCACTCCTGAACCACAGACAACGTCAGAGGCGTCTTACCTGGGCTAAGGAGAAGAAAAACTGGACTGTTGCCCAGTGGTCCAAAGTCCTCTTTTCAGATGAGAGCAAGTTTTGTATTTCATTTAGAAACCAAGGTCCTAGAGTCTGGAGGAAGGGTGGAGAAGCTCATAGCCCAAGTTGCTTGAAGTCCAGTGTTAAGTTTCCACAGTCTGTGATGATTTGGGGTTCAATGTCATCTGCTGGTGTTGGTCCATTGTGTTTTTTGAAAACCAAAGTCACTGCACCCGTTTACCAAGAAATTTTGGAGCACTTCATGCTTCCTTCTGCTGACCAGCTTTTCACCATGGTGTTGGTGTGCTTGACTGGCCAGCAAACTCACCAGACCTGAACCCCATAGAGAATCTATAGGGTATTGTCAAGAGGAAAATGAGAAACAAGAGACCAAAAAATGCAGATGAGTTGAAGGCCACTGTCAAAGAAACCTGGGCTTCCATACCACCTCAGCAGTGCCACAAACTGATCACCTCCATGCCACGCCGAATTGAGGCAGTAATTAAAGCAAAAGGAGCCCCTACCAAGTATTGAGTACATATACAGTAAATGAACATACTTTCCAGAAGGCCAACAATTCACTAAAAATGTTTTTTTTAATTTTTTTATTGGTCTTATGAAGTATTCTAATTTGTTGAGATAGTGAATTGGTGGGTTTTTGTTAAATGTGAGCCAAAATCATCACAATTAAAAGAACCAAAGACTAACTACTTCAGTCTGTGTGCACTGAATTTATTTAATACACGAGTTTCACAATTTGAGTTGAATTACTGAAATAAATGAACTTTTCCTCGACATTCTAATTTGAGATTCACCTGTATGTATATATATATATATATATATATATATATATATATATATATATATATATATATATATATATGTGTATATGTAAATGTACAATGTCATATATTTTGTAAACTAATTTATTTATTTATTTATTTATACATACAGTATGTATGTTATTGTAATCATTAAATAATTTCTTATTATTTTTATATGTATATTCTAATTCAGATATACATGAATCACTCACAATAAGACCAGGGACATGTTTTGAGAAATTGTTGATTTCATGTTGACTTTAAGACCCTCCAGGACTCCGTTGCATAGTTTGAGAAACCAGATTCCCTTTGTATTTGAGTAAATTCATTCTCACCTCAAACACTTCTACAAATACTCAGCTGATGTGAGACGACTCAGCCTCAGATCTGTTCTTCTTTGAAACTAAACGCATGCTACATTCATTTGCAAATTTTTTTTTTTTTATTCTGATGAAAGACGTTCTCGCAGAGTAAAAGAGAGAGAGAGAGAGTAAGAGAGAGCAATCTGTCCCCACATGAGATTCCCTCCCACTTCATTTCTGTCCGTCATGCACTGGGCTGCAGATAAAACTCTGCTTGCTGATAGATGCCTCTCCAGTTGCATCCAGCCATTTTATTATTAGATTTATTATATAAGTTTTATAATAGGATTGCTTATGCATGAGTTTCACTTTTATGTAACTGAATAAAGAGCGAAATTTAGGCTGCCAGGAAGTATCGGCCAGAACATGATCTGAGACGACATCTCAGAAAATGTGTTGATTCCAAAAACTGATTACAAAGCACTCCTCCTTTTCGGAAGCTGGATGTCATGCAGAGCCGCTGTTCTCCAGGAAAAACTAGGCTTTTCACGAGCCTTTAATCAATACAGGAGCCATTATGGGCCGCAGGGCCTTCAAAAACCCTGAACATCTTTGAACTGAAGCAGTTTCATCAACACACGTCTCTCTGTAAGCGAGTGCTGGTGTGACAGTCGTGTCAAGCGGTTCTGTTTGAGTCACGGGTTCAGAATCACCAGTCAAACTGGTGACAATTCAGGAGATAACAAATAGAAATCTTTGTTTTGTCGCTTAAAGCAATAGTTCACCTAAAAATTAAGATTTACTGAAAATGTCCTCACCCTTATCCAAGATGTCCAGGAGTTTGTTTCTTCATCAGATTTGGAGAATTATAGCTTTGCATCACTTGCTCACCAATGAATCCTCTGCAGTGAATGGGTGCCGTCCGAATGAGAGTCCAAACAGATTATAAAAACATCACAATAATCCACTTGAGAAGCCAAAAACTGCGTGTTTGTAAGAAACAAATCCATCATTAAGACATTTTTAACTTTGAACTGTTGCTTCTGGCTAAAATACAAGTCCATAATCCATAATATTGCTTTTTCCAGTGAAAAAGTGGTCTGGTCTGAATCAGGAGAGAAATCTGCACAGATCAAGCACCGTTGATATGAGAGACAAAAGGAGATGGACTTTTTCACTGGAGGAAGCATTATTATGGACATGGGCGTCGGAAGCAAAATAAATGTGGGTGGGTCCTCCCCCAGAAGAAAAAAAAATACTGGAGTATATGCCATTTTCTGTAGTCTGGTGCCTTTTAATTAACGGAGTGTCTTTTTACACAATATGCTAATAAGCCGCCTTGTTGGCAGGGGCTGCTTACTTTACCTCTGCCCACTAACATCACAGCATTACAAAAGATGGCTGTAAAATAACATTTCCAGTGGCGTAAATGATAATGCGCGTAATGTATTATTTTTGACGCGAGAGACCCGAGTTTGCTTCCGCCTTTTGTGGAAATCGTTCTTCTCCCTTTTCACATCTCATATCACATCGGAAAGCCATTTGTTTTCAATAAAAATACAAATGAAGTTGAAGTTGAAATAAAGTATCGGGTAGGGTTAGGTGTATTTGAGCAGCAGATACGCTATGCTTTGTTTACTTTGCTGTGTCGCGGGAGTGCAGCAGGCGCGAGAAGTGAAAACACGGAATGGAGTTTAATTTATATGGACTCTGAATGAGCCAAATGGAATGGATTTGAGGAAGCAGCAGCATGTAATTCAAGGCTGTAGCTTAATGGTGTTAATTTATTAGGGCATTCGTCATATGGAATGGATTTAACTGACAGCACTCTGAAAAGTACACAGATATATTCGCTGAATTAGAGACGGTAAAAGTGGGAGGGTCCAATATCATTGGTCTTCAAAAGTGGGTGGGTCCTGTCCCACCCACAAACAAGTGGTTCCGACGCCCATGATTATGGAGTGGTGTGGATTACTTGTGGATTATTGTGATGTTTTTATCAGCTGTTTGGACTCTCATTCTGATGGCACCCATTCACTGCAGAGGATCCATTGAGCAAGTGATGCAATGCTACATTTCTCCAAATCTGATGAACAAACAAACACATCTTGGATGGCCTGAGGGTGAGAACAATTCAAGCAATTTTTTTTTTTTTTTTTTTTTTTTGGTGAAGTATTCCTTTAAAAGTCAACATGAAATTAAAAATGATTAGTGTTTATCTTCTAAATTCATATTGCTGATCTTAATGTAAACGATTCATCAGTGCATGTTATTTGATTTTCCTCTTACCTTCATAATCTTTATTTCTCAGGTAGATTATTTGCATTGCTCCAGTAGCCAAAAAAAAATATTGTTTTAAGCTGCTGCTGTTGTAAATTAAACTAATTTTCTAATATCTGGCCAATAGTTAACACAGGGATTTAATGTAGGTTAATGCTGATTTAATAAAGGTTACAGCAATAATAGCAAATAATGAAAGAAGTGTTGAGGTTGGGAGGTATGATCAGCATTAGATCACCTGCCTCATGTGATCATATTTACTGTGGCTGGAGGCAAATGCAGCTCCTGAGACTCTCATTTCACTGAGAGGCTTCCAGCTCTGTGTGTGTGTGTGTGTGTGTGTGTGTGTGTGTGTGTGAGTGAGGAGACACACAGATCTCATCGATCAGGGATTCAGCCACATTACTGATGCCTGCAGGTGAAGCTCGGGTCCTGCGAGTGTCTGTGAGTGTCAACAGGGGAGAGAAAAACAACGATTCTCTCAATTTTTAGTTCTTCTAAAAGCCTCAGCCGTAGCGCTGCAGAGAGCACAGGTGAATGATTTCAGGACACAAACACACGCGCACAGGCTTTAAATTACATGAGAGATCATTAGTTTGTCATGGTATTGTTAGACTGATATGCAAATCTTTTTTTTTAGCATGTGCTTAATTTCCCAACCAACAAAAATATGAGTAAAAAAAAGACAGCAAATAACTGCATCATCTTCAATAATCAGCATCATGAAAGTAGTGTTGAGGTTGTGACATCTTAGATTTAGCATGCAGAGAACTCTGTTATTTTAGTATTTAGTATTTACATTTTATGCTATTTTTGAGTTTATTCATATTCTGTATTTTTATTTTTCCTATTTTCAGTTTAAAGTTTTACTAGTATTTTATATGCCTCTGTTATTTTTATTAGTTTTTGTTGTTTTTTTATATTTATATATAGCTTTGATTTTTTTTTTGTTTTTTTTATAATTAAGTTTTAGTTTTTCTATTTTTATGTTGTATATTTTAGTACTTCAACTTTTTTTTATTTCAGTTGTCAAAGCAATATTTCTAATTTACGTTTAAGCTTTTTAAGTTTATTTTCTGATATTTTATGTTATGTAGTTTCAGCTTTATTTTAATTAGCAAAAACTATTTTAAAACTAAATGTTTTAGTAATTTTATGTGCTTTTCATTTGATTAGTTTTTGTTGTTGTTTTAATATTTCTATGTAGCTGTAATTTATTTAAAGTTTTAGTTTTAATAGTTTTAGTACTTCAACTTTTTTTCAGTTAGTTGCCAAAGCAATATTTCAAATTTAAGTTTTATAAGTTTTCATCTAATATTTATGTTTTCTGCTATTTTAGCTTTTTTTCAATTACGAAAAACTAATAGTTTTAGTTTAGGTTTAGAATGTGATTTAATTTTGAATGCATTTACATTTACATTTAAATGTATTGTTGTTGCGATGTTACTTTGATGTTACAATTTTACAGTCTTAAATTGGTTGCTAGGTACCAGTAAAACAGGAAATGTTCAAAGTAAACAATTTAGAACAGAAAAGTCTTGATGAATAATTTGATACTTTGTAGAAGGAAAAATGAGAACTTGAACAACTTTCCTTTTCGTATGACATCACTAATCCCTCATACTTTCAGCCCCGCCCCTTCAACAACCTGACTCATTCTGAAGCACTTTTCACAATACAATCAGTTCCTGCTCTACTTTGTTTCCTAGTTTAATATCCTGTTTCATTCAGAAAGAAATCACATGTAGAATGGGTTGAGTTTCATGCTGACTTTTAAAGTCAGACCGCGTTTCCCTCTGTACTGCAGAATCCCATAAACCATCATCAGGTTATTCTTAGATGGCACCTGAGCTCAGTTTTCAATCATTATTCTAATTTATTCTAGTGTCATCCGGTGTGTTCACTAACCTCTCGTTAAAACTCCATCCCTCATTTACTTTAATTGCAGTTTGTGTGAACATAAAGACGTCTTGTTAAAGTGGCCTTTAAAGCACATATTTAAGGGTGATTTAAGTGTGCTGAAGTTCCTGTGATATGAAGACGGAGCTGCTAATTACCGCGTGAGCCCACTGTATTTACTGCAGCCACTCTCACAGGGAACATCCCAGAGAAAGAGGGAAAGAAAGAGAGGATCATCAGTTAGAAAGAACTTGGTATAAACATCTATCTTAAGTTTAAGTCACAATCTCATAATGAGATTTTTTGTAGTTAATGCATTTAGTGATGTATCAGGGGAAAATTACATTTATGTTTGATGATCATTTCTTTGTGAAATATGTGTACACTACTGTTCAAAAGTTTGGGCTTAATATTTTTGAAAGAAGTGGCTTTTGCTCACCAAGACTGCATTTATTTGATCAAAAATACTGTAAAATTATGAAATATTATTACAATTTACAATAGCTGTTTTCTAAGTGAATATACTGTAAAATGTAATTTATTTCTGTGATCAAAGCTGAATTTTCAGCATCATTACTCCAGTCTTCAGTGTCACATTATTCTTCAGAAATCATTCTAATATGCTGATTTGCAGCTCAAGAAACATTTCTGATTATGCTGCTTTATATTTTTGTGGAAACTGAGATATATTTCATTTTCATATTTGTTAAATTGTGCGAAATGAGTACAGGATTCAGAATTATATAATTTTCCTCACAATTTATGAACTTAATATTATAAACTTAATGTGTAAAAATGTTTTTGTTAGTCCTTATGTGTGCACATAATTAAATAAAAAAATTAAATAAAATTAATTAAAAATGTAAAACTAAAATAAATGATTTTTTTTAGTATTATTTTTAAATGTATTATTTATTTTAAAGTATTTTAAAGTATTATTTTTTACATGTTAAGAATGTAGAATTTAAATAATTTTTTAAAAACATTCAAAATGAAACGCTTCATAAAAATATTAAATCATAAAAAAGTACATTTAAAATGCATAATTTTAATAAATAAATTTGAGTCAATGCATGGGAATCACTGAATTCTGAATTATAAAGTATTGCTCTCCTCACAATTTATGAACTTAATATTAAATGCATAATGTGTCAAAAGGTTTTGATCAATTCTCATCTTAATGCGTGTACATAATTGATTTGCCCTTAGGTGATATTTCTTACATGTTGTGCTTTGATAATTAAATTACTCTGTAAAAGCACATCATAATCACAGTTACACTGAAAATTGAACAAATGTGTTATCTACTTTTTGAAATATTAATAGCATTGACCTGAATTAATTACATGCGTTAATGTTGACAGACCTTGGACTGATGTGTGTGTGTGTGTGTGTGTGTATATATATATATATATATATATATATTTATATATGCCTCATTCATTCATTCATGTTCATCATTTGAAGGACAGGTGTGTGCATGACATGGAAGCTGTGTTTTGCTGTAATTATCCTGTGAGGTTCCATTGCATGATCAGTGAATTGATTTTATGCGACTGAAACATTTGGGTTTATCCCCGAAAATAAGACTGGCCATGGATAAATCCAGATGAAATTTGAGTGAAGGACGACACAGCTTGTCCTGAAAACGCAAATTCGAGTGATAACAAGCAGCTGTCTCAGGTTACCGATGAGAAATGTCACTCTAACCGGCCACAAACCCGGCATTTGATTAGGATTTACTGCACTGAGATTAGATTATCCAGCCTGATCCGCTCCACCATCTGCTGCACTTTCCATATTTGCGTTTCATTTTTAAGCACATGTACGTCTTAGTGGGAAGATGAGCGTTCGACCTTGGTGTGGGTGCCGAAAGCAAAGCATCATGGGATTGAGTGACTGTGTTTGTGGGGGTTATCATCTCTTCTGTTTGATAGACATTCAATCATTCCATTTTATACAGGTGAATTTTGTGATTAACATTAGGATAATGATTTTTGGAAGGTTAATGATTATTTAAAATCATAAAAATGTCAAATATAAATCATTTTTAATTAAAATTATACAAAACACAACGTCATAAAAATATAAAACTAAAATTTACATAAACTAAATAGAACACTAAAACAGAAATAAAATCTAAATCTCAAATTCTAAAATTAGTAATTTTAAAATAAAAATATTCAAAATGAAACACTTATTAAAAATCATAAAAATGTGAAACTAAAATATATTATTTTAAAATAAAAAATAATCAAAATACTAAACACATACTAAAATGTATTAAATCCTAATGTAAAATTACATAATTTTAAAATAAGAACACTTAAATATTAAATTCATAAAAATGTATAATTAAAATGAGTAATTTTAAAATAAAAACATTCAGAATGAAGCACAAAAAAACAATTATGAAAATCATAATGTAAAACTAAAATTATTTTAAAATAAAAATAATAAAATAACTAAAAAAGTAATTTAATTTAAAAATGTAATTTAAAATGAAGCACTTCATTAAAATATTAAAGTCAAAAACATGTAAAACTGAAATAAATTTTATTTTTATTTAATTTAATCATAAAATCATAAAATGAAAATAAGTAATTGTGAATAAAAACTTTCAAAATGAAAGGCTTGACTTTAAAAATATTAAAATCATAAAAATGTAAAATTAAAATATTTTTAATAAATAAGTGGTCTGTTTAGCTGCATGTCATTTGCCAATTAACTGACTTCAGATAACTATGAACATGCAAGTGTGTTTTAAAATGTTCACTTAAAAGAGGGAATACACAATATAGAGAAGTTGCATGTGGTGGAGCTTTTTGGAGTTTGCATTCATTTATTATTCTGCTTCAGTGTTTCATTCTTAAAAATGTCTCCACTGAAGAAAATAATTTGGTTTTGGACCCACATGAGTGTGAGTAAATGTATTTTATTAAGTGTTGATTTGCTGGAACGGTGCGCAAACATTTCTGTAAATGCACCAGTTGAGCTTAAAACAGGGCATTGTGATGTGAGGACGCAGTATTCATTTTTGGGTCATTACACACATGCAGGCAGAATGAATTATGCATCATCACACCTGTGAGTGAGATTTACTTCTGTTGTGTGTTTCTGGAGCAGCTCTCTTTGAACAGATGAACTTGGGCAGAACCGAACAACTGAACGGGAGTTAAAATCAGAACCGTCCCGATATTGAAGCACTCAGCACAGCTTGTGAAAGCTGCTGCGTGATTGTTCATTTAAGAGAAGGTGCAGATGGTCAGACTGTGTAATGCACAGCCGAGATGTTCTTCTAGGTGCGCCACAGCCCCAAAACACCAGAGCATGATGGGATATCGGTCCTCATGTTGCTTGTTATCGTGATACATCGTCATTCCTCTAAAGCAGGGAGGAACTGCAGGGGTTTGTGATTTGATGAAAAGCTCATAATTCATTAAATCATAAATATTTAAAGTCATTTTAAAAACAATCAAAATAAAACCCTTTATAAATATTAAATCATAAAGATGTGAAATAATTAAATAGATTAGATAGAATTGAATAAATTAAATAAATGTAAATAATTTAAAATAAAAGCAACTATTTAGTAAAATAAAAACAATCAAATAGAAATTGATAAAATCATAAATATATAAACTAATTCTAAAATAAAACAATCAAAATATAACTCTAAAAATGAATTATCATAAAAGTGAACATTTAAATAAATTTAAATAATTAAAACAATTTAAAAAGCAAAATGTATTAAATCATCAAAATGTGAAGAAAATTTAATAATTTGAAATAAGACAAAAACTTCCTGAAAATTCAATCATAAAATTGTAAAAATCCTAAAAATTTTAAATAATTTTAAAATAAAAAATATTTACTAAAAATTAAATCATAAGTGAAAATATTAATATTTTTAAATGTAAATCATTTTAACAATTAAATCATAAATATGTACAGTTAAAGTTACTTATTTTGAAATAAAAACAATCAAAATAAAACACTAAACATTAGTAAATGTACATTAAAAATAAATGTAAATTATTTAAAATAAAACCAATTTAAAAAAAAAACTGTTTATTAAAATAAATCCAATCCAAATAAAAGACTTACTAGAAAGTAATTAAATCATAAATGTGACCCTGGACCACAAAACCAGTCTTAAGTCGCTGGAGTATATTTGTAGCAATAGCCAAAAATACATTGCATTGGTCAAAATGATTGATTTTTCTTGTATGCCAAAAATCATTTGGATATTAAGTAAAGATCATGTTCCATGAATATATTTTGTAAATTTCCTACTGTATATCAAAACTTTTTCTCAATATTTAGATTTTTTTGATTTATTCATTTATGTTTATTTATGTATAAGTCTCAATTTCAAAAAACTGACCCTTATGACTGTTTTGTGGTCCAGGGTCACAAATATGTAAAGTTAAAGTTAGTAATTCTAAAATAAAACTCAAAATATACTCAGAAAAATCGAAATATAACACTAAAAATTAATAATAAAAATGGACATTTAAATAAATTTAAATAATTAAAATCATTAATAAAGCAAAAATGTATTAATTCATAAAAATGTGAAGAAAATGTTATTTTTAAATAAAGACAAAAAATTAAATCAAATGGCCAGTAAATCCAATCCAAATAAAACACTTATTAGAAAGTAATTAAATCATAAAAATGGAAATTTAAATCAAATTGGCAAAGTTAAAATAATTTAATAAAAACTAATATATATATATATGTGTATATATATATATATATATATATATATATATATATATATATATATATATATATATATATATTTTTTTTTTTTTTTTTTTTTTTTTTTTTTTTTTTTAATACCTGCATGTCATGATGACTATTAACTGTCATCAGAGAACCATGAACATGTGAATGTGTTGAATTAATGAAATTCAAAATCAGACTTTTAAAAAAAAAAACTTTATAATAAAGTATACTAAAGTTTGGGAATCCCTGTTCTAAAAAAAGCATGTCTAAATAGAAAACCAAATTCAGAAATGGACACTTGCACACAATTGTTGTGTGCCATGCATTTTAATGCACATTAGAGTATCCTGTTGCGATGCTCCCAGCGCAGACAATGTCAAATGAGCTCGATAGTGTTAAAACTAGAGTGTGTGTGTATATGTCAAAAAGAGCAGTTGAGGTTATTCCACATGTGAGTCGCGTTTCTCGACAGAATTTCGTAAGACTTTCATTCTAAGAAAGCTGGAAGTGTCCCTGAGCCCTGTGGCGAGTTGGCGTTTTGGACGGAGATCAGTGCAGCGTTTGGCGAACCGCACCGATGCTAGCGCTGAGGGAGATCCCGCTGCAGAGGAGGAGTCTGGGATGCCGGAGGAATGGAAGCATTTCAAAGAAAAAGCAGCTCAGTTTTCAGGCAAAATCAGCCCACTCAGTCTCTAACTGGGCTTTTTCTGTCCTCTGGGTGTGTGTGAGCTATTCGGAGCCGCTGTTTCCACATGAAGTGCTGTGTAAGATATAAACGCAGCCTTACGAAGACAAATGTGTGGCTCCTACTGTTACTATTTCTAGTTATTTTAAAGCATCATCTGCTTGGTTACTGTTTTGTTTTATATACAATCAGACCAAAATTTTATTCAGACACCTTCAACATTTCTCACATTATCACAGTTTATTCGCTATAGTGTAGAAAATGGTAATAAAATATGACAAGAACTCGGTGTTAAACTGTGTCAGAACAAATTCATCTTGATAATGTCAGATAACTTTGATAGAAAGGTATGGAACAAAACATGGTCAGGTCAAAGTGTCAAATCAAATTTGATCAATTTTACTGGTAGTCCAATGTATGAAGAATTTTTGGGTATAATATGTCACAGTTCACTTTATTTTGCTATCCTCACTTACATAAATGATCTATAGTGTCCCACTAGTTAAAAAAAAAAAAACTTCTAAACTTATATCTTGTGTCTGAATAATTTTTGGTTTGACTGTATATATGCATTGTGCAATGGTTTGTTAATTGATGCTGTTTGTTATTTTAAAGGCGTTTTCAGCACTTAATGCTCATTTTAAGATGTCTGTAGCGTGTTTTCATTTCAGGGCTCATATTAACACATTGCAGTTCGTGATCAGTACACAATCACAGTCTGATGTGAAAATGCCCTCTAAAGCTAATTATCTACACTTTTTGGCTTTTCTGACAATCATTTGTAATAGTTCTCAGTTGCTCACTACTGGTTGCCATTTTATCATTTATGGCCATAATAGAAGGAGAAATGAAATGTGGTAAAGCAGAGATCAGAAACACTGCTTATGCAAAAGTTTGACATTCATCTCCATTTTTGCTGACGTTCTGTAGATGAAACAGCAGTAAGTCACTTAGAAGGTCATTGAGGTGTTCATCAGAGCTGCGTTTCAATAGACGTGCACTCTTAAAAATAAAGGTGCTTAAAAAGGTTCTTCACAGCGATGCCATAAAAGAACATTCAGTCAAAGGTTCTTTAAAGAACAATCTCTTTCTTACCTTTTTATAATCTGAAGAACCTTATTCGCCACAAAGAAACTTGTGAAACAGAAAGGTTCTTCAGATGTTAAAGGTTCTTTATGGAACCATTTAGACTAAAAAGGTTCTTCTATGGCATCGTGAAGCACCTTTATTTTTAAGAGTGTGGCCGTTGTTGTTTTGACCTATCCGTTTCTCAGATTTATGCTACACATAAACTACTGTTCAAAAGTTTTGGGTCAGTAAGATTTTTGTAAAAATGTTTTTGAAAGGAGTCTCTTCTGTTCACCAAGGCTGCATTTGTTTGTTCAAAAATACAGTAAAAACAGTGAAATATTATTGTGATTCAAAGTAACTGTTTTCTATGTGGATATATGTTAAAATGTAATTTATTCCTGTAATATAAATCTGTATTTTCAGCATCATTACTCCAGTCTTCAGTGTCACATGATCCTTCAGAAATCATTCTAATATGCTGATTTGCTGCTCAAGAAACATTTCTGATTATTATCAATCTTGAAAATAGTTGTGCTACTTCATACTTTCATGATGCATTTTATTTTTCAGGATTCTTTGATGAATAGAAAGTTCAAAAGCTTTTTTTAAAAATAGAAATCTTTTAAACATTATAAATGTCTTTAGTCACTTTTGATCAGTTTAATTCGTCCTTGATGAATAAAAGAATTAATTTCCTTCTTACTGACCCCAAATGTTTGAATGGTAGTGTACATATTCTGTCATATGAAAAGAGTTTGAATAGAGAAAATCTACATAGATCTGTTTCCTGGATAAAGGTTACAATTAGTCCTCAACTAAAAGTGCTTTTAATATCAAATCTCTTGTTAGCATGTGATTTAATCTAGCATAACTGAATCATACAATCTATAATAAACAGACACACTTTCTCACTTTCTAAAGTTGAAGAAGGTTGTTAGTTACATTGTAACCCTGAGTGATGAAGCCTACTTCCCGTGACGCTAAAATGTAACACCAAATCATTGAATATTAATGAGCTTTGTGCAGTTGCAAAAATATTCACATGCTGTTTAGTTTCAGCGTCTGAGGGGAATTAGTTAATTGAAGTCAAAGAGACGAAATTTTAATACGAAAAGTCAGTTTTAGATGGGCAGCTGTTAAAACAGTGGTTATTATATATGTCAAATTTGTGTTATTTACCATGTAAATATGCAAATATGATAACACCCTTTCAGAATTGCAGTAGTGTGTGAAATGTTATTTAAACCTTTGAGAGGGTTGGATAAAATCAGTGCAAATTCAAGCTCTTTGTCGTTGTCGTTTCTGATCCTTTTCTGAATCAAAATTAACTTTTTGATTTAGTGTTTTGTAATTCACGTTCCGTTTTTTTAATTGTTTCCTGGCTAGGAATTTGTGAAAAATCTCTTTATTTGAAATGCATTGGTGCTTTATATTAAAACATCACTGTCACGTCTCAAATGTGAGTGAATCACCCAGAACACAAGTGTGTTTTTTCTTTGGCTGGTTTCTTTTGAAAGCATATCTGTGCTGATCACAGGAGAAAACCCCAAACAGAGCCAAGTCAAGAATCGCTCCATTAGAGGACGAGAGCGCCGCTGTGATTCAGAGCCCGTCCTCTGATGGTCTGATGTGTCATGATGGTTTGTTTCATGTGGCGGCAGCATCAGTCTTCCTCGCTGACATCCTGATGGCAACGTGTGATGCTTTAATTAAAGCTGCGACAAACCACACACACACACACACACACACACACACACATATACATATATATATATATACACAATCCGATAAATGGACTGTAGCAATTTCAGAAACACATTTCACATTCTCTTTGCTCAGATTGGGTGAAGGATGTTTGATGCTTCTGTCATCTCTCTCTTTTATATATATATATATATATATATATAAAATATTTTTTTTTTTGTATTTTAACTTATTTTGAAAAGAGTAGATTTCACATTTTATAAAGATAACTTACTGCCATGATACTGAGTTGTTGTTTGTGATTGGTTTCTGAGTGGTTGTTAGTGTGTTGTTAGGGCATCTGCATGGTTGTTAGTGTGTTGCTAGGGCATCTGCATGGTTGTTAGTGTGTTGCTAGGGTGTCGGAGTGGTTGTTAGTGTGTTGCTAGGGCATCCGAGTTGTTGTTACTGTATTATTAGGGCACTTGACTGGTTGTTAGTGCGTTGTTAGGGCATTTGAGTGGTTGTTAGTGTGTTGTTAGGGTGTCTGCATGGTTGTTAGCGTGTTAAGGTGTTTAACTGGTTGTTAGTGTGCTCTTAGTGCATCCGAGTGGTTGTTAGTGTGTTGCTAGGGCGTCCGAGTGGTTGTTAGTGTGTTGTTAGGGCGCTTGACTGGTTATTAGTGTGTTGCTAGGGCATCCGAGTGGTTGTTAGTGTGTTGCTAGGGCGTCCGAGTGGTTGTTAGTGTGTTGTTAGGGCGCTTGACTGGTTATTAGTGTGTTGCTAGGGCATCCGAGTGGTTGTTAGTGTGTTGCTAGGGCGTCCGAGTGGTTGTTAGTGTGTTGTTAGGGCGCTTGACTGGTTATTAATGTGTTGCTAGGGCATTCGAGTAGTTGTTAGTGTGTAGCTAAGGTTTTTGAGTGGTTGTTAGTGTGTTTTAAGGTCATGTGAGTGGTTGTTAATGTGTTGTTAGGGCTCTTGACTGGATGTTAGTGTATTGCTAGGGCATTCAAGTGGTTAGTGTGTTTTTAGGGCGTGTGAGTGGTTGTTAGTGTGTTGCTAAGGTGTTTGAGTAGTTAGTGTGTTGTTAGGGCGCTTGACTGGTTGTTAGTGTGTTGCTAGGGCATTCAAGTGGTTGTTAGTGTGTTTTTAGGGCGTGTGAGTGGTTAGTGTGTTGCTAAGGCATGTGAGTGGTAGTTAGTGTGTTGTTAGGGCGCTTGACTGGCTGTTAGTTGGGGAATTAGAGTGGTTGTTAGTGTTTTGCTAGGGTGTTGCTAAGGTGTTGGAGTGGTTTTTAGTGTATTTTTAGGGCGTGTGAGTGGTTAGTCTGTTGTTAGGGTGCTTGACTGGTTGTTCGTGTGCTGCTAAGGTGTTTGAGTGGTTGTTAGTGTGTTTTTAGGGCATGTGAGTGGTTGTTAGTGTGTTGCTAAGGTGTTTGAGTGGTTGTTAGTGTGTTTTTAGGGCGTGTGAGTGGTTGTTAGTGTGTTGCTAATGTGTTTGAGTGGTTGTTAGTGTGTTTAAGGGTGTTTGACTGACTGTTAGTGTGTCGTTAGGGGGGTTTAACTGGTTGTTATTGTATTGCTAAGGTGTGTGAGTGGTTGTTAGTGTGTTTTTAGGGTGTTTGACTGGTTGTTATTGTGTTGTTAGGTTGTCTGAGTGGTTGTTCGTGTGTTGCTAAGGTGTTTGAGTGGTTGTTAGTGTGTTTTTAGGGCATGTGAGTGGTTGTTCGTGTGTTGCTAAGGTGTTTGAGTGGTTGTTAGTGTGTTTTTAGGGCGTGTGAGTGGTTGTTAGTGTGTTGTTAATGTGTTTGAGTGGTTGTTAGTGTGTTTAAGGGTGTTTGACTGACTGTTAGTGTGTCGTTGGGGGGGTTTAACTGGTTGTTATTGTATTGCTAAGGTGTGTGAGTGGTTGTTAGTGCGTTTTTAGGGTGTTTGACTGGTTGTTATTGTGTTGTTAGGTTGTCTGAGTGGTTGTTCGTGTGTTGCTAAGGTGTTTGAGTGGTTGTTAGTGTGTTTTTAGGGCGTGTGAGTGGTTGTTAGTGTGTTGCTAAGGTGTTTGAGTGGTTGTTAGTGTCTTTAAGGGTGTTTGACTGACTGTTATTGTGTTGTTAGGTTGTCTGAGTGGTTGTTCGAGTGTTGCTAAGGTGTTTGAGTGGTTGTTAGTGTGTTTTTAGGGCGTGTGAGTGGTTGTTAGTGTGTTGCTAATGTGTTTGAGTGGTTGTTAGTGTGTTTAAGGGTGTTTGACTGACTGTTAGTGTGTCGTTGGGGGGGTTTAACTGGTTGTTATTGTATTGCTAAGGTGTGTGAGTGTTTGTTAGTGTGTTTTTAGGGTGTTTGACTGGTTGTTATTGTGTTGTTAGGTTGTCTGAGTGGTTGTTCGTGTGCTGCTAAGGTGTTTGAGTGGATGTTAGTGTTGTGTTTCCTGATCATGTCTCTGAGATCTTGCGGTATCTGTATGTTTTGGGTCTGTCCTTCACTGTGTGTCTGTGGGTTTTATCGCACAGCAGATGAAAATCTCTGGTCTCTTTGCTTGACATCAGTGTGTATCTGTATTTTGTTGATCTGGAGTTATGAAGTCATCACTCAAGGTTTTTGAAGCTGCCGCTTTTTTCAATCTATATCGACTGACAGGCTCTTTCAGGCTTTTCATGTTGCGTTTTGTAATTGTAGTTCAGGTCAGTGTGGAAAAATGAAAGCGTTGCTTTCTTTGGTCTGATATTCGTATGTCAGTTTTTGTATGTTTCTTTGAAATTTGCTCATTGAAAATGAGAATTGGGGTGAATGTCATGAAATTGATCTTGCAGTGCAAACAATTTTAATAGCTGCATCATTTTCTTTCATTTAAAATTCAATTTCTTGTGATTTCTGTTGATTTTGAGTGAAGTCTGACTGATTGACTGATGCTTGTGCGTGTTTCAGTCTGTTCCAGCATTACTGTTATGCTCACGGAGGGATGCGGCACACCTCATACACCTGCATCTGCGGAAGGTAAACGCACCACCAACAAACACAAACCATTAGAAAACTCACAAATCAGCCATGTGCAGAAAAGAAACACTCAGGTCAGCAGCATTTAGAGACTGTTGCTTTAATTACTGATGTTCTTACTGAGTGTTACACAAACAGCACAAGACAGTGCAATAACAGACCAGAGGAATCATTACTGTGTGTGTGTGTGTGTGTGTGTGTGTGTGTGTGTGTGTGTGTGTGTGTGTGTGTGTGTGTGTTTGGCTCCTAGTGTCTGATATCATTCTGTCTCCAGAGCAAAAGACATGTCTTGGATTACAAAGTTAAATCACAGCAAACATCTGGATGAATTAATACATTTCAGATGTATTTTGGATTCTGGATCTCAAATGCATATTTCAGTTAAAAGTGTTTGTTAACCAGCAAAAAGTGTAAAAAGCATGCACATGTAGTGCATGTGACGTGTGCATTATTTTCCAAGTGTTTTGCAATCATATGATTGTGTATGAAGAACAGACTCTTAATTTAAGTCCTTTTTTCACTGCAGATCTTAAATCTTTTTCATGCATATTCAAACCTGACACATCACGTCAGTTATGATACAAGATTTTCAGTCAATAACTTAATTTCAGGTTTTTTCACAAAATTTGTTGTTTTTTGGGGGGGTTCAAGTGTAATTTACTATATGAAAATACAAATTCAAAGTGAAGTTCAGTATTAATGTGAACACTGTTGAACTACAAAACAAAACTTTACTGTACCACTAATGCATTTGTCACTGTGACTGAGTTTTTTGGGTTGCATGTTAACGTCATTTCCATCAGTGGGAATAACTCCTCCGTCCTGCATTACGGACACGCCGGGGCTCCCAATGACAAAACCATCCAGGATGGAGACATGTGGTGAGTTCATCTGCCTCTTTTTCCCTTTTGTTTCTTGATGATTTTAGTTTTGTTCTGTATTGATTGATGCTGTTTTTTCAGTCAGTGTAGCGTTGAATATTTCTCTCATCAGTAGTTCAGGCTGCATCATGTCTTTATGAGCAGTCGCACACTGACCCCTGGTGGACAGGAACTAGAAAGACATTTTTCACTTTTTGCAAGCACGTTTGAGATATGATGGGAAAAATCATGATGAATTATTTAAAATAGCAGCTACTTTACTACAGTCAGAGCATCTAATTTTATATTTACATCCAGAGTCATCTATTTTATATTATAATTTAAAAAATAATAATAATTTAAACATCTTTATTTTGAGAACCAAAACAAAGTGGAAGTTTTTTAATTTTTCACAATTTAAAAATTCAACATCCATACAAAAAATTAAATAAAACAATATCTAGACATGCATTCCTGTGCCATAACTAAAGTATGCTTTTTTCCCTCTTTGTATTCTGTGCAACTTTTTTGTTTTAATGTTATGTATTGCAGTAATATCATATACATTGAGTCCTATGTTAAATGGTTTGTTGAAATCTGTAATAAAAAATACATTGTAAAAAATGTTAAATAAATAAATAACAATTTATTTACTTTAAAAGTTAATATAATTAGAATAGAATAGAATAGAAAAGAATAGAATAGAGAAGGAAAACTCAGTATTTGATATTCATAAAACTAAATCCAAACCATAGAAGTGGCTTCAGATCTGAACTCAGGCTGGTGTGAAGGAAACGTTTTCTATAAAAACTCTTCTTTTCCTGTCTGATTGTTTTCCTGGCAGTCTGTTTGACATGGGCGGTGAGTATTACTGCTACTCCTCCGACATCACCTGCTCTTTCCCAGCCAACGGCAAGTTCACCGCAGACCAGAGAGCCATTTATGAAGCCGTGCTGAAATCCTCCAGAGCTGTGTTGGCCGCCATCAAACCAGGTACAAACACAGAGGAATCACAGCCAGTCAAAATACTAGAACCAAAACTGCTTTTAAACTAGAGAGACAAACAAATGACCTGTTTACAGTATGGAGGAACTGGTCGGATTCTGTTTTGACACAAAACTTACTAGTTAATGTGTTGAAAGAAGTCTTTTATGCTCACCAAGGCTGCGTTTATTTGATCAAAAATGCAGTAAAATTGTGAAATATTATTACAATTTAAAATAACTGTTTTCTATGTGAATATATTTTAAAATGTAATTTATCTCTGTGATGAAAATCTGAATTTTCAGCATCATTACTCCAGTCTTCAGTCTCACATGATCCTTCAGAAATCATTCTAATATGCTGATTTGCTGCTCAAGAAACATTTATGATTATTATAAGTCTTGAAAACAGTTGTGCTGCATCATATTTTTGTGGAAACTGATGCATTTTATTTTTCAGGATTCTTTGATGAATAGAAAGTTCAAAAGAACAGCATGTATTTGAAATAGAAATCATCTGTAATATTATCTATGTCTTCACTGTCACTTTTGATCAATATAATGCATCCCAGCTGAATAAAATATTAATTTCTTAATTTCCAAACTTTGAACAGTAGTGTATGTTGAGATTTAAGATTTATTATTTAAGAATGCACTTCTTGAAAGAACAAACAGACCCTGTCTTTGATTGAGCGCTGAATCAGTCCTCAGCTGTAAAATGACCTCTGACCTCAATCTGATGACGGTCTCGGCTCAGAAATGTCTCTGACCCTTCACTGATGCTCAGGTGTGAAGTGGACAGACATGCATCGTCTGGCTGACCGGGTTCACCTGGAGGAGCTGGTGAAGATCGGGATCCTGCGTGGGAACGTGGAAGAGATGCTGAAGGTTCATCTGGGCGCCGCGTTCATGCCGCACGGTCTGGGTCACCTGCTGGGCATCGACGTCCATGATGTGGGAGGATATCCAGAGGTCAGTTCTGATTAAAACAAAAGAGATTTTCTCAAACAGCAAATTCTATTTTTTTTTATCCCTTGAAGTCCTTGTATATTGTTAGAGGTGCTTAGCGTTGTTACCAAAATCTAAAGCGATATGCATCATTTTAATAATGGAAGTTAATACAACTATTATTAATCAGCTAATAATAGTTGTGTGTCACTACATGACAATATTAGAGGTGTGGTTCATTTAAATTTTTTATCAAAGATAAATCTTAAAATTTATCAAAACAAATTACTTTTTATTTCTTTTCATATTTTTTATATTAGCTGACAAATCATGTAACAAACAAACAAGCACCAAAATGTTATAAATTGAAACCACTCATCAATTTTCACTGAAAAATGATTTACTCATTTCAGACTGTATTTGATTTTACCCACATAAGCGGGTCACATAAAGCCGCATACACTAAATAGCAAATATCAGTTGTTTCCACATGGAGACTATATTATTTTCCAGTTCTAAACTGCTAATTGCCACCATAAGACATGAAGAAAATTTAAATATTAACATTAAATATAATTTCTGAAAAGCTGAAAGCATGTTTATTTTGAAAAGCGCTATACAAATGGAATTTTTGTATGCTTAAAATAATTTGTTTTCGTATTATATCAATCTATCGTAGTATATCAAACTTGTTTATCTCAAAAGATGAAGGGAAGTATTTTCCTCATGAACTGACTTTGTAAAGCAAACTTTTTAAGGGCTGAAATCAAGCTTAATTGAGGGCTGTGTGCCAAAAGTAAATTTTGCATTATATCCAACATCCAACTACATTATATTAAGATGTATTAAATTTGCAACATTTTTAAATACTTAAATAAGCATTTAAACATCAATTGTTTGAACTGTTAAAGTGATTTTTTTAATCAAATGAACTACATTTCAATGCAAAAATAAACAAAAATATGTTTGGCCCGCTGTGGTTTGGGCATCTTCATTGTAAAGGAAGGAACATCTGGTTCCGTCTGATTAAAAGCTAATGTTCTCCTGGTCCTGCAGCAGCGGTTGAAGTGTGTGGTGTGTTTCAGGGCACCAAGCGCATTGACGAGCCGGGGCTGAAGAGTCTGCGGATGGGCCGTGTGGTGCAGGAGCGCATGGTCCTCACGGTGGAGCCGGGAATCTATTTCATCAACCACCTGCTGGATAAAGCGCTCAACTCACCGGTGCAGTGCGGCTTCATCAATAATGATGTCCTGACGCGCTTCCGTGGTTTCGGCGGGGTCAGAACATATCAGTCTTATTACAAACTAACCAATTATGTGTTCCAGCAGATGCACTTGATGGAAATTTACAGATGCACATCAGTATTATTACAAATAAACTAATTATATATTTCAGCAGATACACTTGATCAATCCGGTACTAGTTTTTATTTTTTATAAAACACCATATAATTGTTACTGGTAATTTTGTCCATGGTTTGTCAATATATAATATGCTATAATTAATGCATAATTACATATAAATTATATATATATAATACACTGTCTATCTTCATTCTCTTACTTTATCAAAAGCACTAAAGCTCCATTGTTTCAGATGTTATAAATGTTTCAGTATGTAACATTATATGCTATAATTTATATATAATTTATAAATATATAATACACTATATAATAAATATAGTAATAAATACAAGTATATATAGATAGATAGATATATGTGTGTGTTTGTGTGTGTGTGTGTGTGTGTGTGTGTGTTTGCTTCATATTACTTTTTAACCTAAAACATTAAAGTTCTGTTGTTTTTTAATTATAAATATAATTATAAATATGCATTTCTAAAAGTTCAGACTTTATTTTGTGAGTATTGATCATCTTGTGTGTGTGTGTCTCTCTCAGGTGCGTATTGAGGATGACATTGCTGTGACGGCTAACGGCGTGGAGCTGCTGACCTGCGTTCCTCGAACCGTTGAGGAAATCGAGGCTTTCATGGCGGATGAAACATCCAAACCCTTCAGTCCCATCAGCAGCCAGAAACTCTAAAGAGATGATAATGATGATGAAGATGATGACGACACTCCTTTTCTTCAACATATCAGACATATCAGACAAACCTGTATCTAAGTAAAGAAATATCTTTGGTATTTCACTCTATAAAGGGAAATCAATCACTTCACAGCTGTTGTTTGTTTGACTTCTCTGATGTAAGTCAGCAAATTAAATTACAGGATCATTTATGCTTTCATGTAGCAGCCAGTTTGTGTTTTAATTTTCAGAGTTTAATATTCTTAATAAAAGCAGCTCTGAACTTTGTTTAGCCTGACTGATTACTCAATTCATTTGCATTATATTCTGTATGCTTTTGCAAGTTTGTAAGACAATGCAATGCTTATTTTTAATAAAAGACTGATTTTTCTAGCATCATTTAGAATCGTGTGCAAACTGATATGTACAAATTCTGAAAATTGTCATTTAAATCTCATCTGATGTGTTTTTGTCAAACTAAAATTGGTGGAATAGCAGAAAGCAGAGACGAGGAGAAAAATCCTGACACTCATTGTGACTATCAGAATGAAGTTCTGTGTTGCAGTTCAACAAGACAATCACCTTTTTGATTTTTAGCCTTAAGTTTTTATATATGACACTATTATTGTCTATTTTTGGTGCTGATTTGAAATGTTACTGCAGTAAGTATTGCAGTAGATATACTGGCTGTTCTTGTTTGCATACTGCATGCTTATATACCAGTAGTTTGAAGGTGTTACAGTACTAAGATTGCTGTTAAGTCACCTAATTTCCTTTAAATTAACTTCTTTCCAATAAATCACCTGATGCAGAGAATTTTCTCCGTCTTCATGAGGGTGCTGCGCTCACATCAGTTGTTGCATTAGTTTCCGTCTTTAATTGTGTTCACCTCATAGCAACTGTATTGGTTTATTTGCATCCAGAGAAAGGAGTTGAAAAGGCTGAAAACTTTTTTTTTTTTTTTCTGTTTTCTAACTAGGGGTGTGAAAAAAAAAATCGATTTGAGGTGTGTTTTTGTTTTGGTACTGGTTTAAGCCTGTCAAGGATAAGTAAATGTGACACTAAACCCGCCAGTAGGTGGCGGCAAGTGATTAATTGAATCATATGTTCAAAAGATTCTTTCAAAATGGCTGATTCATTCAGATATAAAGCAAGTGGCTGTCTTTATGAATGGATCATTGATTCATTGAATCAAATGATTCATTAAAAACAGATTTATTCCGGTACGAAACAGCAATGCACAAATGATTAATTGAATCATTTGTTCAAAAGATTTTCAAAACGGCTGATTCATTCAGAAACGAAGCAAGTGATGGTCTTTATGAATGGATCGTTGAATCATTGACTCCAATGATTTGTTCAAAAACAGTTTAATTTGGTAATGAAACAGCTTTTTAAAACTGTTTTCGTTGGCGAAACAGAAAAAAGAGAAACTATTGTTTCTAAAATGTAACTCACTCAATATTACCTTCTTGTTTGTTGAACTGTTGTTTAAAACCACTATCACATTCGCAATCGCAGATATTCGGGAAACACATTCTGACTGCTCAACTTATGATATCTTATAAATGCAAAAAACAAAAACCCATACAGGGTTAATTTTTTGCTTTCATAACTTTAATTATAGGGGCATTATATTAGGCTTCATCATGCAGTGAATGCTTTTGGACTCTCCAGGCCTGTTTGTGTTTGTTTTTGTTTGTTTTGAGTGACGTTTTGGATAATGTTAGCTCGCATATCATTAGAACAACGTATTAGTCTATCATAGACGATAAATATCAAACCCACCTACTTCTAATTCTAGAATTCTGCTTCTAATCCTACTTCTAATTTGAATTCTAGTTTGTTACCAATGTCACACACTTCATCATTTAGCGTTGTTTTGTTTCCAGCAGTTCAGTTGTGATCCTCCTCTTCTTTGAAATGTTTCGGACTAAGCTTCAGTTTGAAATAAGGGTGGACACTCTTAGGTATGTTGTGGGTCTGGTTGTGTCAGATGTTGAACTCCATATGATTTTCATTCCTGAATGAATAATATTTGCACAGATGCATCCAAAACCAGAGGACTGATATAGTCCATTCATTATCAAATCGGCTGAACCAGATGTGCACTGCTTCTGCGGGAGTGAAGAAGAGACATTTATCTGTGCAATTATGGTCCAAAAAGGCTTTTAAAGGAAAAATCAGGATTCGTTCTTAAACCTGGATAAAAACTGAACAGTGAAACATGTTAACCTAAGTTTAGAATGACCCATGTGAAAAGCCCTATAAGGTAGAATGATTTTACCATAGTAGTACTCTTTGGAGTGCTTTGGATATGGTTATCATTCAGTACTGTGGTATATATTGTAGTTTCAGATTCATGTGGACAAACCAGTCTGAAGGCACGTGTTCATCTGTCTACTGAATCAAATATGTGCTGACTGAACCTTTGGTTTGCACAATCACAAGGGTTTATAAGAATGAGGCGGTTAACTATCTTCACACACCAGCACTGACTAGAAATGGCAGCTGTCAGAAACACTGATGAAGGACAGAGTGCTGACATTTTAAATGAAAATGAAGCAAGAGATCTTGAAGAAAGAACAGATGGTCTGGAAGATAATGATCTGGAAAACAAAACTGAAGAGCTGGACGCAAAAATAGAGCTGGAAAAGAGGAAAGAAGATGTGGGGGAAAAACAAAAGAAAAGCTGAAAAGAACAAACTAAAAGGTGAAAAAACTAAAAGAAGAGCTGGAAGACAAACAGAAGATCTGCAAAAACCAAAAAGGCCAGAAAAAAACTGATCTAGAGGAAAGATTTCAAAATCTGGATATCACTGGTCAGCAATGAGTAGAAAAGAAGAGTGTGAGGTACAACATTCAATAAAATTGCATTCTTTCATAATAGCTAATATAGTAGAAATGGTTTAAAATGTCAATATATCATAATAACAATAATAAAAAAATGAGTTGACTGGTTTTTGTTTGGATTAACTGTTATGCTTTTACCTTCATCGTCAGTCTTTAAAAGTCATTTAACTGTGCTAACTAACCTCAATATGACTTTAGTCATGAATTAACCAAATGTAGGAATACATACATTTTTTATTCATGCTATGTTTATATGCATGTAGGGGTTGAATTTTATCACCTAATAGAACAGCTGTTCTGTTTTTCTAAATATTTTCATGAACGTTTGCTCTTTAATGATAGACATTTGAGATCATGAATAACAGAAGTTTATTGATTTTGTCTCTTCCACACAGACATTTACAACCCTTGAAGACCTCAAGCTCTATATATTGCTTGTCCAGATTTAAAGCAGACCAAATATGAATTTCTTGTATTTCTTATATTTATATTCTCTGTTATTATTATTATTAGTATTAGTATTAGTATTAGTATTAGTATCTAATGGACATTTTCATTACACTGTTAACACATCAAACTCTTGTGTCACACTGTATGGGGTAAGTTGTCGCATATGAAGCTGATTAAACTATTACAGTGTGTCAGTGGGGTTTTACTGTGTTCTGTTGTTTACCAGCAACTAATAGTAATTGCCTATAACTAACACACACACCTTACAACATCCTGAAAAGCACACATACAGAAACTGTCCAGTCTCCATAGAGACGCTCCATTAAATCCATCAGCCAGCGCCCTCTTCTGGACTGAATTTGTACATTTTACAGGAAAATACTTCAGTCTTTTTACTTCAAAATTTCACATTTAGTTTAGTGTGCTACTTGTCGATTCTTTGTAACTATTTTTTAAATTTACTTGCAATTTCTGAGTAAAAATGGTTTCAAAGTAAATTTTATACTGTTTTTTTCTTACACTGTTTTAGCAATGCGTTCAGTTCAGTTTCTGCCATTGTTCAAATAATTGTGCATTTTTATGATTGTTGTACATGTTTGTTGAGAATAATTAAAGAATGGTTAGAAATAGACTTCTGTTAACAACCAAAATCTAAATTTAATAGTATATTAAGAGCATATGATGACTAGTTGAGCACTTCATAAATCCCATAATGGCAAATGGTACAAACACAAGAAAGCAGGTTCTTCTTTGAATTTGATATTAATAGGTTAATTTCAAGTATTTTCAAAAAGTTGCTTCAGAAACCAGATTTTTTTTTCTTCATCTTTAGGCATTATACTTTAAAACAAAACTATGATGTCACTGAATTTACCATTACTACTGAAGGTATGACTCTTTTTCTGTATACTGCATACTGCAATTCAGTGCTACAGGTATGGTAAAATACGTCAATGTATGTTCTTTATATCATTGTCTTTATGTAATTTTATAATGTATATCTTTGTCATTTTGTATAGGCCTAACTATTTTATTTCATTTCATTTCATTTGCATTGCATTGCATTGTGTGTCAGTGGAGCCTAATATCAAGTTACCACAGTTTTATTGTTATAGTTTTTTTATTTACCATAATAATTTTTTTGTAAGTGTGTGCACAGGGTTTAACGTAAGTACTGTTTTACAATATGACAGTGTAAAAATGTGCAAAAACAAAAGAAGAAGAAGAAGACAAACATGCTTTTGGTTCCAGTGATTAAAACTGTAAGTATTTGTAAGCTGTGTGAAGTATTTATGTATTTGTGTGAATTACATGCACATGGATTTCTGTATTCTGCCTGTATTGCAATTCAGTGCTATGTATATAAATGTATTAATTTATTTATTTGTTTACAGAGTGTTGTATTTTTATTATGCACTGAATAAAACATAGATTATAAAAGCTACCATAAACAAATAATTATATCAATTAATCATAATAAAAAAAAGAAAAACTTGAATTAAAAAAAAAGACATGATTCAATTGAGGTGGAAAGTGTCTTTTTGTCTTTCGTAAATGACATGAATTCAAGGTCAGATGTGATTCATTTTTCCTTGCTAACACAGTTTCTCTGTTTCCTCTAGGTTTAGCTCTTCCTGAGCCCACCCTCCTCAGTTCTGCCTTTCTCTCACAGAAAATGAAACTGAAACTTTGAGCTTTGTGCATTGAGGTTTGTTTTGTTTCCATTTGAGCGCCTCCTTCTGGAAAAAACAAACTTGGCAAATATGTGGTGGGCTGAACAAGATCCAGCTTTTGGTTTGCACGATTGCAAGAAAATCTCTCACATGATGCAGAAGATGATATTTCATGAGGGTGAGGCAGAAATGGCAGCCGTCAGAGACATGTATGCATGAAGGACTGGATGTTAAAAAAATGACAGAAACAGCACAGAAGAGACACAGAGAGACGCTGCTGAGTCAACATCCAGATGTTCTCTTCAGAATATATACACAAGACCGTCTGCATGTTCTGCTCTTCAGACCCACCGATGATGAATATAGAGGAATCTCTGCTCAGTGGACGTTCAAACATGCTGTTAACAGCCCATTCGGCATGTGATGAATCTCTCTGGTGATCGGGATGAACTGCAAAGATTCTGTGATGACTTTCCAGGCAATCGTGATGATTTTAATGCTCATGTCCAGGAAACTGAAGATCTGAGAGCAACTTTAGGAAATCTGAGAGAAAGATGATAGAGCAACAATACAAGATCTGGAAGAGAGAATACGAGATCTCGAATTAGAGAACAGAAGACGGAGACAACAATGACACAATTCAAGAAGTGCTTCTTAAAACACAAAGTACAACATTCAACACAATCACATTCTTTCAAAATTGCAAATACTGTAGAAATGGATCAAAATGCCCATCTCACCCACCAGAACTTTAGCTGAATAAATAAACATTACAGTCAAATGAAATACTGAGAAAACACACATCAAGAAGACCAATACAAGTGCATACAGCCCTATAGTACAACAAACATCTCTGGATGAATATACACTGTTATTCATGTGCATGAATGAGTCGTAATTCATCACCTAATAATAAATGAGAATCGATTTGTGTTTGCTGTATAATATTAGACATACAGTATGAGAGCATACAGTAATGGCAGTTTATCATCTCTTCCAAACAGAGAGAGAGCATGTTTCCTCGAGAAGGAAAGACCTCCAGATTTAAAGCAGACCAAATATACATTTCTTGTATTTCTCTTCTCTTTCACATTCAAGTCGGACAGCTGTCAAACTCCAGTGAATATCATTTCTCAGTGTGTGTTTCTACTGAAAAATTCTATTGAATTTTTTTTTATATATAAATCTTAAAATCTTGACTACAACAAATATCTAATAGACATGTTCACTGTTGTCACAGTGTATGCGCTAATTTGTCACATTGAAATTTGCCATTAAAGTATTATAATGCATGCCTGTGTGTGTGTGTGTGTGTGTGTGTGTGTGTGTGTGTGTGTGTGTATTATTAATTTTTATTCTAATGTTACTGATACTTTCCCTCTGGGACAACTAGCCTTGATTTATTTTGTAGTTGTGGTTATGTTTGTATTACAAGTTATAACTGATAGAGTTTGATAGAGTGGCAAAATCTGTGAACAAAAACTTTAAGAGCGTTTTAATTTATATGCAGACTTTAATTGGGTAGAAACTTTTATAGCTTTATAATCTTTATATTTTCATAAAGATGCATTTCGGTAACACGTTATTTTAAGGTGTCCTTGTTACATGTTACATGTACTTACTATTATAATAACAATAAATTATGCATAATTACCTGTAAGTAACCCTAACCCTAACCATATAGTAAGTACATGTAGTTAATTAATAGGCTATTACTCAGTAATTAATTGTATAATTACACTGTAACAAGGACACCTTAAATTAAAGTGTAACCCTTTATTTTAAGAACCAATTCTCACGGTTAACTAGATGCTTACTAGCATATTACTAGCATATTGACTGTTTATTAGTACTTATAAAGCACATATTAATGCCTTATTCTGCATGACCATAGATCCCATAATCATTAAACCTCATGCCTAAACTTAACAACTACCTTACTAACTATTAATAAGCAGTAAATTAGGAGTTTATTGAGGCATAGTCGTAGTAAAAATAGTGAATATGTGTTCTGTAGTCGAAAGTGTTACCAACATTATTAGCCTGAAAAAAAGATACAGCTCATTTAATAGCCTACTCATGACCTTTTGTGAGTAACTGGCTAACATAACTTTTAATTAAAAACATAAAATTACAACATATAGGCTAAAACACGATATGTGATGGCTTGCCTCAATACAACTTCAAATAGAGTTCAAACTTTCAGTTCAAATACCTTCATTATAGTGGATCTTTAATGTCAACGCGGTTTTATTGTGTTCACTTCATGCCCAACAGATATTACAAAAATATCATATTAGATTTTAGTTTTAGATTAGATATTTGACGTACCTTACGTACATGACGTAATTAATATTCATGAGCTCTGCCTCCTTCCACCCAAACAGAGAAGCGGGTGTCACGAGCTCAGCGCTGCACTGATGTGTTCTCTCTTCAGATGGTAAGTTCACTGATTTCATTTGTTAAAAAAACATAACAGCTTTTACACACATCCAGAGGTGGACACGCTAGTTTGAATAAATTGACGCGTCCTCTGAAATGAGCTTCCGTGTGGTCAGCCGCGCAGAAGAGGACTCAGTCGTTGTTTGTCTGGATTGTGTTTTTCAGTCGTGTATTTGGCTCAGCTGAACACATTATGAAGTGCACAAGGTTTTCTCTCTAAAAACAAAGACTGAATAGTGAGAGAGCTGAGCTGATACTTTGCTTCCGGGAACTGATGTCACATTTCCCTTTGTAACAGAACTCAACTCTATTCCTCATCTTTATGTCTGTGAACAGCATGTTTACCTCGAGGCTTGTCGAAATATATTACTGTGGTCACCACAGGTGCTACCTTTAATACTGTAAAATACACCGAAATATATGGTCTTATATTATTATTTTTATGTAAATGTTAGGCTATTGTATACATTTTTTGTTGCTATGTATTGACATAAATGTCATTTTTATTTTGTATAATAATATTTTTATTTATTTATTTATTTCTTATACCAAGTTTTATTGCAGTAAATATAGTTGTTTATTTAGCATGGTATTTTTGTAAGTGTGTGCACAGGGTTCAATATAGGGTTTGTTAGAAAAATTATTGTCAAAAACATCAGTGTGTGTGTGTTTGTGTGTGTGTGTGTGTGTGTGTGTGTGTGTGTGTGTAACTGTATATTTTGTAAATCAGTAGAATTACATCAGTACTGATTATAAGATGTTTCATATACTAATACACTGTTTCATTTTTCTGTGCAGTGCACTTGGCTGATCCCTGTGTTTAATGGTTATACATTGATGACAAATATAAACTCCACTCAAAAACACTGGACATACTCTGACAACGGTTCACTGTTAGGAAGATCTTGTATTGTTTTGAAGTGCATCATGGGAGGGTTTGTACTGCAGGAGCTGTAAAGATACTCCAGGATAAAGCCCATCTAAAATATATTAATCCAGGGTTTGTTTTTTTGTTTTGTAACGTAAGTTTCCAAGTCCCGTTTGTAATGTGGATTACATGAGCAGGTTTGGATGCATTGTGGCAGATTCAAGCATACATTGCACAATGTTCTCAGGTTTGCTGGTTAGAGATTCTTACTGCTTTTCAGCTCAACAGGAAGTGATGTCAGTTTTGTTTTTTTGGAATATCTGATTACACAAGAACAGTACTTGTGATATGAGGCTGTGGTTGGTCACTGGCATTTGATAGCAGTTTAGATGAAATTCAACAGTACCGTTTTATACTTGCACTACAGTATTTTATAAATCAGATTTTAATGTTTTTGTTTTAGCATATGTAAACAGATTAATTATCAGTATCGGGATAAAAATGCTTTAAATGGACCTTGAAATACATGGTAACCTTACCTTTGCAAATGGCACTTGTGACAGTTTACCCCTATAATCTGATGTGTATAAGGTAAGATAATGAATATACAAGAAGGGCATTTCAGAGGTAGAGTAATGTGTCATGATGATGATGAATGATTAACAATAAGTCTAGGAAAATCGTTAAGAAGTCTGATTTGATTTCATGTTAACTGCATGTTTTGTATTATGTAGATGTAAATGGGGACACTTTTATACAAAGAAAAATGTTCCAAAAAGGTCTTTGCAACCACCCAGAATCACACAAAATGGCATGAAGTGGTCTTTCCTGTGACACACATTAAGTTTGTGCAAGAACAGCATGTCAGAACACAACCTTGTGCTGAAAGATTGTATTTCTTTTTCATGCAGAAACAAGGCCGAGAAACTTCAGCAACTAATGGATGAAATCATTTGTAATGAAAGATCAGATTCTTTTAAAACAGTAATAATTGCACTGTGCAGTTATTATTATTATTGCTCCTAAATTTAGATTTCTGCCACCTTGAACCTTCATATAAGATTACTTTATATAATCTAAATGTGAAAAGATTTAAATGTGTTTTACTCTTATTGCTTTGAACTGTCAGAATGTCCCATAGGAATTAGCACAAATTTATTTGGATATAATTATTATTATTAGTAGTAGAACTACTATTACTACGTGTAATGAATAAATTCTGACATTATGCAAAGCACTTTTATTTGCTATTTTTCTTGAAAGAAATTACATAATGACATGATTAATCCACAGTTTAAACATCTCAGTATTTATTTCTAGGTGTAGATTTTAAATTCTTTTATATCCTGTCCAGGTACATTGTTTGACTATTATAAGTGACGTCAACAACATTTTACCATATTTTTAGATACTTTCTGTAAAATTCTGCTTAAAGCTATTCAAACACACAGGACTCCCAAACATTTATATTAGTGAGTGAAAGCTTGTCTGATAAATGATAAACATCATCAGTTGTTTCTTTGTCTTTCAGACCTTTCAAACGTTTGTGCTCCTCATAAGGATGGATTTTATCTTTATTGTCTCAAGCATCATTCTAACCCTGGCCTTCCCAGTGCATTGTGGGAAAATCCTGGTGTTTCCTCACGAAGGCAGTCACTGGGTTAACATGAACGTTTTGATCCGGGAGCTTCACTCCAGGGGCCATCAGATCACTGTGATACGGGCCCTCGACAGCTGGTACATCTCAGAAACATCACCACACTACGTCTCAATGACCGTCCCGGTTTTACTGGGTGGAGACGATGAGTTTTATAGCAGTTTTGTTTCTAGACAACTCCAGATCCGACGGCAGCATCAATCGGCGTGGACCAGATTCAGATTGGACATGGAGCTCAAGGAGAAATTTTCTGAAATGCACAGAAAGATTTGTGAAATGGTGATTTATATTATCGAGAAAAATCCTGAGCTGTTAGAACAAATCAAACGGGCTAAATTTGACTTAATATTGACGGATCCAGCAAACGGAGGAGGTGTTGTTCTCGCACACTATCTGAATTTACCTCTCGTTTTTAATGTCCGATGGACTGTTCATGGAGAAGCGCATTTTGCGATTGCACCGTCTCCTCTGTCATACGTTCCCTTCCCACTTTCTCAGTTGACCGATAACATGAATTTTCTACAGAGAACGTATAATGTGTTGTTTTACACCCTTCGGCTTTTCCTTTACAAACGCATCGTTGGTCCTCATTACAGCGCTTTGTGCAACCGATATTTTGGTCCGGATTTGCACTATTTTGAATTATTTCAAGCAGCTGATATTTGGCTCATGAGGGTGGATTTCGTCTTTGAATTTCCTCGTCCAACTATGCCAAATGTCATTTACTTTGGTGGTTTCCAATGCAAACTTGCAAAAGAGCTTCCGAGGGATCTGGAGGACTTTGTGCAAAGCTCTGGAGAGCATGGCGTTATTATTATGTCTTTAGGAACATTAGTTGGCCAACTTCCTCTTGACATAGCTGATGAAATAGCGGCTGCATTTGCTGAACTTCCCCAAAAAGTGATTTGGAGATACACAGGAGAGAGACCATCGACTCTGGGCAACAACACTTTACTGGTTAACTGGTTACCACAGAATGATCTCTTAGGGCATGCAAAGACCAAGGTTTTTGTGTCTCATGGAGGAACTAATGGTATTTTTGAAGCCATTTATCATGGCGTTCCAATAGTCGGATTACCACTTGTTTTCGATCAGGATGATAACCTTTCAAAAATGAGACAAAGAGGTGTGGCTAAAGTTGTGGACATTGCCAACGTAGATAGACATATATTTAAAGACGCCTTACAGGAAGTGCTTACAGAGCCATCCTACAGGAGGAACATGCAGAAACTGTCCAGTCTGCATAGAGACACACCAGTAAATCCGTTAGAGAGCGCCCTCTTCTGGACTGAGTATGTCATGAGACACGGAGGCGCTGCTCACCTGCGCACTGACTCTTATAAAATGCCCTGGTATTCCTACCACAGTCTTGATGTTGTAGTTTTTTTAGTGTTGATTGTATCTTCAACAGTTTATATTGTATTTAAAGTGATTAGATGTTTATGTTGCAGGTTATGTGCAAAAAGAAAATGCGCAAAACAAGATTAAGTGTGAAGATATCAAGATATACGTATATGAAGAGTTTATTTGCAAAAACGGATAACTCGGTTTTTAAAAATTTTCAAAAATCATGTTTTTTTTATTTTTTTATTCTGCATTCCAATTAGTATCAATCAAACTGCAGTTGGGTTGTTTTGATTAAATATGAATAACTTTAAAAAATACAGCTAACTAACACAAAACACAATAAAAACATGATAACACAATAAAAAACATGATTTTTTAAAGTTATCTGTTTTTGCAAATAAACTCTTCATATTATTGATTGTTTTTTTTTTTTTAAATAGTCACCAGGATAGGGCACATCATGGTTGTATTTAAAAAAAAAAAAATGGAAAAATACATTTAAAAAATAAAAAAAAAAGCTTGATATCAATTTGCCAACAAAAAAAAGAGATTAATTCACACTAACTGCATAAATTGAAATATAATAGAGAATAGAAAATACTTCTGAAATAGATTAGCAGCTAATAGAAGCTCCAAAAAGTGTTGTAAAGTAAACTATTTTATGCCAAATCAACATAAATTAAAAATACTTGTTTGGTTTCTATTAATTGTAAATGTTATGGTGTGTTTTGGTACTGACCCATTTTTGATCATTGTTTAAAATTTTCTGACATTGTGAAAATGGATAAAAAGACTTCAGTGTAACCACAGTAAATGTATACATTTCAAATACAATATATAATAAATTTGGAAAGAAAATAATAAAACTTTGCAGCCTACTTTAACTGATTATGAGCAAATAAATATTTCATAATAAATAAAAATTAAAAAATAATAAATTTAAAAACTTTTAAACTTCAGGTAATGAAACAGAGATTTACCATGTGAATTTTGATTAAATACTGAATCTTAAACATGAACCCATTTAATGTGCAAAATATTTAATGTAGACTTCCGTATCAGAATAACAGAGCCGAATGGGAGAATGCATTTTTGGCTGTTGGTTGATATTATGCTGTATTTTAACATTAACTAGCAGCCCTTGCTGCATGGAGTCAGAGCATTTCTTCAGAATAACATGCACTGATGAATCGTTCACATTAAGACCAGCGATATGTATTGAGAGAGTAAATAGTCAATTTGATTTCATGTTGACTTTAAGATTGAAATGATTTCTTCCAGTATTATCCCTTCCAGAAAACCATTAGCACATCATTAGAGCGGTTTTGTCCCATCTGTAATTACACTGATGTATTACAGTGACCTGCGGGACTCTAGTTTAATAGAGGTGACACTCAACCTACTTATGCTGCTGTTACTGTCTGTAATGACTAAAAGAGCTTTAATATCTAACAGCGTTTAATCACTGCACCATGTCTTCAAAGCAATTACAGCTGATTTCAAGGATAACAGAGCTTTAAAATCTAACATAAGTCTGGTTGACAGTCAATTAAAGAGTGGTTTTGCACACGAGGAAGCACTGCATATTGGCCTTTTTTATTTGTTTTGTACAGTTAACACTCCTGATACAAAAGATAATGTCTACAGATTTATACATTGAGTCTAGTGTAAAATCCAAATGCAGGAAATCACCCAGATATACTATAGTATAAAAATAAAATAACATACAAACAAAAAATAAAAGCAGATTTGATTTTGAAACACAATCGAGAATTCTTCTTGCCGATCCCTTTCAGAAAGATAGTAGAACAAACACATTGTGTGGCATATTATTTTGATGGTGGTTATAATTGCATGATGGGTGAGCTATGCTGAAAATTCTGGAAGCTTATTTCTGCCATGGGATAAAAAAAACAAAAACAAAAAATAACAGAATTGCCAGAAAAAAGTCAGAATTCTGAGTTATTGCAAGTGTTTCATCTCACAATGTAAAACAGACTGTAATGTAAAACGTGACTGGAGATGGCATGTTTTTCTGCAGTTGGACGAGGAAGGGTGTCTATCAGCTGGAGCTGTAGAGGGTCATCTCTGCCACGTTGGCATCTTGAGTTTCCAGCTCCTGCTTGCAGCTTTCTCTGATCACATACACGACCAGTCCGAAACAGATAAAAATGAGCAGCACTATGCCGATCACCTGTTAATGACAGATAAACAGTGCACGTCTGTAATGGGTAACATGTAACCAGTCATTTAATAGGGGCTGACTGCACTAGAAATATCTGTGACACAGTGACATGGGTGAATCACACAAAACTTGTCTTCAATGTAGGGATATGCCGGTATCAAATTTTCATGTTGCGATTAATTGCTAATGCTTTTATCATGGTATACGATATTGAAATTTAGTTGCAAAAAAATGTTGTCATAATACAGTATAACAGGTTTAATTTCTTTTTTTTTATAACAAAAATAACTGAACATTTAAATACAATAAAGCAACACAGAAAACAATGTATAAAGTTAAAAATTTTACACAGATTAAAGTGCAAAAGAATTATAAATTATAAAAACCAATAGGTAGCCTATTAATTTACAATAAGATCTCATTAGTTAACCTTAGTTAATGCATTAACATTAAAAATGAGCAATAGCTACATTTGCTACAGAAGTGATTAATCTTTAAGCTCGGGTTCATAAAAAAAAAAAAATAATAATAATAAAAAACTGTTGCAACTTTTGATTTTAACAATGTATTATTAAATATTGGAATTACCTAAGATTAATGAATGTTTATAAGAATTTTTAATTGGGAGTTTAACTAATGAATTAACTAATGTTATCTAATGAAGCTCTAATGTAAAGTGTGACCGAACAATAAAGAATCAAAACACTTTCAGACAATATCTAGGGCATGTTGTAGTCCAGATTAAAATGTAAAAATGTTTTAAAATAAATAGCCTATTACCTCTAAATATTTAAAGTATTTGGCACTGTGATGGACACCATAGCGAACACAGAAATCTGAATGGCTGTTTAAATAATTAAAATATGTTTCAGAAACAGAAAGTAGTGCAGCTGGTTGGTTTACGGGGTTTCCGGGGTAACGGCCGCAGTTTTGCTGTTTAGCGCCATCTGTTGTCAGAGAGTGAATGTGCGCGTCTCCTTCACGTGTTCCGCCACGCGCTTCTCATCCGTGCTTGTTTATATCAGAGTGCACACGCATCTTTGACGCAGGTTACAGCGCTGTTGTGCATTTAACCAGTTGATGGGAAAAGTACAATTAAAATGCATTCAAAATTCTGATTAATTTGTAATAAATTATTATTCTCGGTATTTTGAAGTGCCCACGATAACAATATCGTGCATATTCATTATCGTGATATATCGCATTACCGAATATCGGCACATGTCTACTTCAATGTCACCATTTAATATATATATATATATATATATATATATATATATATATATATATATATATCTACCACACTGTAATACTTTGTTTTATATATTTAAAACAAATGCTTCATTTTCATAATTTCTCAATGCAAAAAAAAAAAATAAATAAATAAATAAATCACCTTTATGCTCTAAAAAAAAGTGTTTCCTCAGTGTTATTTTAGCATCACTGAGATACTGTTATAGTTTTTATTCATATTTTAAATCCGTTTTTATTTTCCATTTTCATTTAAATTTGAAAAACATTTTTTAAAGTTTTGGTAATTTTGTTTTTGGAAAGTGTGCTTTTGTCATTTTTACACAGTGTGCCAAATTATTAGGCAAGTTGATATTCTGGTCATTTTTTTTCCCAAGAACATTTTACCAATTCCAAACCACATCAATCTTAATATCTACTATTGACTTTGTATTTAATCATTTATAAGTGATATATAATTGTCCATGAAGGCTGGAAGTCAAAAACTCCTTATATTCAGGTGTGCCGAATTATTAGGCAGGTTTTCTTTTACAGATAAAATGAGCCAAAAAAAAGATTTAACTCAGACTAAAAGTAAAAAATTATTAAATGCCCATGAGAAGGATGCAATACTAATGCAATAATAGAATTTGCAAAGTTAGGGCATGACCATTGGGCAGCAAAATGCTCATTGGGTCAGCAGAGTCAGAAAAAACAGGTGGAGAAGAAAAGACACGTGTTAACTGCAAAAGAATGAAGAATTAAGGTGAAGAATTAGGTGATCTTCCAGAATCTGGCAGTACGTTTTAGGAGCTCATTTTTAGTCCATCTCCTATCCTGAAAAGTCTGTCTTGCAGAGATTGACTAAAATGAGCTCCTAAAACGTACTGCCAGATTCTGGAAGATCAATTCTTCAAACAGTGGTACAAGAGGATGTGGTGCTGGTCCTTCAAGAGTCACTCAAAACTTATCTGTCCATAAAGCCTATGAAAAATCAGTCTTAATGTATTTCACAACACTTCAGCATGCTATTCATATTTTACCCAGATTTTTATTTATAGGATTTTTTACCCAAGAAAAGTCCCTGAGAACCTGACACATTGCACTTGTGGAGACTCCGGGAAGGTTGCAGTTCTGGAAAATGATGGCGCTGGAGACTAAATGGTTCCTGATGGTTTCACACCTAATTCTTCACCTTAATTCTTCATTCTTTTGCAGTTAACACGTGTCTTTTCTTCTCCACTTGTTTTTTCTGACTCTGCTGACCCAAAGAGCATTTCGCTGCCCAATAGTCATGCCCTAACTTTGCAAATTCTATTATTGCATTGGTATTGCATCCTTCTCATGGGCATTTAATAATTTCTGACTTTTAGTCATGTTAAATCTCTTTTTTTGGCTCATTTTATCTGTAAAAGAAAACCTGCGTAATAATTCAGCACACTTGAATATGAGGAGTTTTTGACTTCCAGCTTTCATGGACAATTATATATCGCTTATAAATTATTAAATACAAAGTCAATAGTAGTTATTAAGATTGATGTAGTTTGGAATTGTTCAAATGTTCTTGGAAAAAATTATGACCAGAATATCAACTTGCCTAATAATTCGGCACACGGTGTAGTAGATTTTTTTAATGTCTACTTTTTATTCATTTTATTTAAATTTTAGTTATGTTACACATTAATGTTCAGTCAAAGTCAAGTCAAAGTCAAAGTCAAAGTCTGCTTTATTGTCAATTCTGCCACATGTACAGCACATACATACAGAGAATTGAAATTGCGTGACTCTCAGACCCATGGTGCATACAGTTAACAAAACACTAACAGTAGACGTAGAATGCAAATAAATACAGTTTAAAATATAAAAACAAACTATACAAATATACAAATAAGGACATTGTAGAAAAAGAGTTTGATTAAGTGGCATAAGGCACATGGCAGATGAAATGCAAATCGGTTAAATAAACAAAACTAAACTGTGCAGATATGAGTGTAGTGCAAAAAGAGCTTAACAAAACGAAAACTGTGCAGATATAAAGAGTGTAGTGCAAAAATAGCTTATCAGGCTGTTTAAAGTGACAGAAGAGGTAGTTGAGTGGGGTCAGTTCAATACTGACTGAGGTAGTGGGCAGTCCAGTGGTGCACTAAGTGACTGGTGCGGGTCACAGTGTGTAAGTGGGAGGGGGGGGGGTCAGAGTTCAGTGGTGCGTGGGGCAAAAGAGGCAAAAGAGGGGAGGGGGGGCAAGGTCGGGAGGGAGTTCAGCTTCCTGACAGCCTGATGAATGAAGCTGTCCTTCAGTCTACTGGTCCTGGCCTGGAGACTCCGCAGTCTCCTCCCTGATGGCAGCAGACTGAAGAAGCTGTGTGTCGGGTGGGTGGGATCACCCGCAATGCAGAGGGCTTTGCGGGTGAGACGGGTGTTGTAGATGTCCTGGAGGGAGGGGAGAGAGACACCAACAATCCTCTCAGCTGCTCTCACTATACGTTGGAGTGTCTTGCGGCAGGACGCATTGCAGGCGCCATACCACACAGTGATGCAGCTCGTTAGAATGCTCTCGATGGTGCCTCTGTAGAAGGTGCACATGATGGGGGCCGGGGCTCTGGCTCTCCTCAGTTTGCGGAGGAAGTAGAGACGCTGCTGTGCTTTCTTGGCCAGTGCTGCGGTGTTGTCAGTCCAGGAGAGGTCCTCTGTGATGTGCACACCCAGGAACTTGGTGCTGCTCACTCTTTCCACGGTCGCACCGTTTATGGTCAGAGGAGCATGCTGAGTGTGCACTCTCCTGAAGTCAACAACAATCTCCTTCGTCTTCTCCACATTCAGAGAGAGATTGTTGTCACTGCACCACCCGGCCAGGCGGCTCACCTCGCACCTGTAGTTTGTCTCATCTCTGTTACTAATGAGACCCACCACAGTTGTGTCGTCCGCAAACTTAATGAAGAGGTTGGAGCTGTGTGACGGTGTGCAGTCATGGGTCAGCAGAGTGAAGAGGAGGGGGCTCAGCACACATCCTTGAGGGGCCCCTGTGTTAAGTGTGATGGTGCTGGATGTATTACTGCCGACCCGTACTGCCTGAGGTCTCCCAGTCAGGAAGTCCAACAGCCAGTTGCACAGCGAGGTGTTGAGCCCCAGCTGGACCAGTTTGTGAATGAGCTGTTGAGGGATGATTGTGTTGAATGCTGAACTGAAGTCTATGAACAGCATTCTGACGTACGAGTCTTTTTTGTCCAGATGTGTGAGTGCTGAGTGGAGGGCAGTGGCGATGGCATCATCGGTCGAGCGGTTGGACCGATATGCAAACTGGAAGGGGTCCAGGGAGGGGGGGAGGGCAGACTTGATATGATGCATGACTAGCCGTTCAAAGCACTTCATGAGGATCGGAGTAAGTGCGACTGGACGGTAGTCATTGAAGCAGGATGGAGATGACTTCTTCGGGACTGGAATAATGGTGGTAGCCTTGAAGCATGTGGGGACAACAGCCTGACTCAGCGAGATGTTGAAAATGTCTGTGAAGACATCAGTGAGTTCCGCTGCACAGTCTCTCAGTACACGACCAGGAATGTTGTCAGGACCCGGAGCTTTGCGTGCATTGATCCTGCTGAGGGATCTCCTCACGCTGTCCGGGGACAGCGTCATCACCTGGTCGCCGGGAGGAGGTGGGGTCTTCTGTGCAGTGGTGCTGTTTTGTGCCTCAAAGCGAGCGAAGAAGGCGTTCAGCTCGTTCAGCAGGGGGATGGTGCTGTCACAGGTGCGCGGTGGGGGCTTATAGTCCGTAATGGTCTGAATCCCCTGCCACAGGCTCCGAGTGTCCCCGCTGTCGCTGAAGCGATGGGCTACCCTCCTGGAGTACTGTCTCTTAGCCTCTCTGATGCCGCGGGATAGATTGGCCCTAGCTGTCCTCAGGCCCACCTCATCTCCAGCTCTGAAGGCAGCGTTACGAGCCTTCAGGAGTCTGTAGACCTCCCCTGTCATCCACGGCTTCTGGTTGGCCCGGACAGTGATGGTCTTTGTGACCGTTACATCCTCAATGCACTTGGTGATGTAGGCAGTGACAGTCTCTGAGTACTCTTGGAGGTCTGTGGTGTTATTGTATGTGGCAGCCTGCTTAAACATATTCCAGTCAGTGGTGTCAAAACAGTCTTGAAGTGCCTCTGACGACCCATTCGGCCACACTTGTATCTGTTTGTGAACAGGTTTGGTGACTTTAACGATCGGTCTGTATGCAGGCATTAGCATGACAGTGATGTGGTCTGAGGTGCCAAGATGGGGGAGGGGAAGGGCCTTGTAAGCTCCTCTCTGGGTGGTGTAAACAAAGTCCAGAGTGTTGTTTCCTCGTGTTGGAAAGTCTACGTGTTGTTGTATTTTTGGGAACACACTCTTTAAGTCTGCGTGGTTGAAATCCCCAGCTGAGATGAGAAAAGCATCTGGGTGGGCTGTCTGCTGCTCACTGATGTGCTGGTACAGTTCATTAAGTGCCTCACTCCTGATGTTGTTGTTGGAGCTGGGAGGGATGTATACAGTAACGAGCAGTATGGCTGTATATTCCCTCGGTAGATAAAACGGCCGGCACTTAATAATCATAAACTCCACCAGGGGCGAGCAGTGTTTGCAGACCACAACAGCGTCGCGGCACCACGCGTCATTAATGTAAACACAAAGCCCGCCGCCGCGGGTCTTACCTCCCTCGACGAGAGCTCTGTCCGCTCGATAGCATGTTAGCTGGTCGAGCTGAATGGCGCAGTCCGGAACGCTGTTGTTGAGCCATGTTTCCGTGAAAACAAAAACACAGCAGTCTCTTACAGTCCTCTGAGTTGAGCGTAGTAGTCGGATGTAGTCCAGTTTATTGTCTAAAGAGCGTACGTTAGCCAGTACGATGGTGGGGATAGCTGGCTTGTGTGGGTTAGCCGCTAGCCTAGCCCGGATACCTCCGCGCTTACCCCTCTTCTGCTTCCTCTCGCGCCGCTTGTGGCGCCTCCGCTCTGGGCGAGATGCAGTAGTGGGGGTCGGTGATGTTGTAGGCCTCCGGAGCAGACCGAGGTCCCGCAGCTCTTCGGCGTGCGCGAGGTTTAACTCTAAAAATGTGGTTCTGCCGACGTCGAGCAGAAACTCACGACTGTATGCGCGTTTAAAGACAGATAGACGCGACGAAGACGTACAAAAACACTTCGATTTACAAGATAACAAACACGAAAACACCGTTCTGTCGGGAGAGAGAGAAGCCGCAGCGTGTGCACGCGCCGCCATCTTCAAGTCAAGTAGGAAAGCGTCACTCAAGAGGAAAGCTAATGTTAAACTTGATTAAAATAAGAAATGTTGCCTTGGCAACTAGCTTCAATTAAATATTTGTATATTTTATTTCAGTTAACCTTTTTTTATTTCAAGTAAGTTTTTTTTTCTATGGTTTTAGTTTTAGTTAACTATAATAATCCTGGTTATTACCTGGTCCCTATTTTCATTTTATTTTGAGGTGAAATGTGCTAGACGTGTTTTTGTGCGATTCATACATTAAATAATCATAGACATATTAACAAAACATGGACATCCACTATAATGGACAAAGATGAATTCTTGGGTTACAGAAGAAGCAAATGTAATGTAGAGGTTTCATTAGTGGACTGGATCTCAAAAATCTAGTCAAGACTAGAACAAATCTATAAACGTTTACATCAAAGTTCTGTATATGTTCTCAAAATTCCACAAATGTATCACTGTATCTGTGAAGTTTTAAAAATGTATCGCTTGATCTGCAGGGTTCTAAAAATGTATCCGTGTCATTTTAAAGTCACCAGGAGGCCTACTGGACACAAAAAGAGCCGCGGATCTCACCTGAGACTCCACAAACAGTCGCTGTGAGCGCAGCATGAGTTCCTGAGGAGTGACGCTTTCCTCTTGAATGGGTTCGCACCATTTCTGCGGAGCGGCTTTGTCCAAGATCACAAACCTGCCGTGCCAGTCTGTCATCGCGCAGGCGAAATACTGACCGTCCAGGAAGAGCAGGATCAGCCAGACCACGGCGGGAACGAAGCTGGACAGGGACACGGTCCTCCTGCACCAGGAGTCACACCTGCATCCCTGAATGATCATCATGAGTGCCAAGGCCATAACGGCGGGAATGATGAAGAACGCGGAGGAAAACAGCCCGTTCCAGGCCGGATTACACGGACACTCAAACTCCAGCTCCACCAGCTTCTCCAGTCCCATCAGGATGAAGCCGAAGGCCACGTTGGACACCAGAGGACTGTTGCTCAGCTCATTCTTCAGTCTCGTGAGCCATTGTTGTCGACTTCCCATACTAACAACACCTGAAAGTCAGAGGAGAGCCGGCCAAATTCCTCCCACACATTTGCAGAAGCTCACGAAGCGCACTGATGCGAGAAGAATTGATCCCGGGGCAAGTTTTCCCCCTCCTGACCTTTACGTTCCCATTGGCTCGGAACAAAGGTGGGTGTGCCGTCCGTCGGCCCTGCTCTGCGGATCATTGGCTCGCGGCGGGCCGCAGGTGTGGCTTCCCATTTAAATTAACTTGCTTGAGTAAAGTGGAGGGAAAATCGGCCTGACTGCGGATCTCAACGTGCTGTGTCATCAGAATCTTTCCAAACTCCTAAGCATTGTCTAGGGTGGCCTTTACTCCTGGGAGCTTTTTTAAAACCATCGTTAGATATGCAAGCACTAGCGGGCAAAAGTTTGGACGCAACATGTTCCGTGTGACCCTACAACCTTACATCTAAAATCTCTAAAACTAAAAATCTGAAAGTTCCTGAAAATGAGTTTAGTAGACACATAAATTGTGTCTGTGTATGCGTTTCTTTCTTGGATTGTAGTGGACAGTGACGCAAAAGCATCATCAGATGTGCAGCATGTCTGTTCCTCCTTCAAAAGTGTTTAAGAACATCCCAGAATACACCTCCTGAACATGTCCATTTAAAATAATAAACAAAGAGTAGGCATGTTCATTTTTATGCACTAAGATATTAATTCTAAAAACAACAGTTAATTAACTTGATAATTAAAAGCGGATCATAAAACAAATGTATGTGACTTCTGTGGTATTTATTTAATACCACATTGTTTTTGTCATATTGAATAATGTTAGATGACCATGAGCAATAATAAACAAGCAAATAATTCTTACTCAGGAAAGCAGACTTAATTTATGCTCCTTATGACCTTTTAGAACCTTTTGCTAAAATCATTGGATCATTTAACAAAAATAAAGTGTGCTTGCATATGAATTGCTTTCACTTTACACTTGTGTTGCATATATGCATTTAAGTTGTTCTTTTTTTTTTTTTTAAATAAAACATTTAATCACCTTGATAATCAAAAACAAGCAAGAGACAAATAATTCATGCACAGTAAAGTAACTGTATTTCTTAGTTGATCCACCAGATAGCGCTGTGTGAATGTGAGCGGGTGCAGACAGAGGTCATGACTGTGCTCATCTCATTCTGTCTCATGTGTGTTAATCCTGACTGACTGTGCGTTAATGACGAGCTCACACTGTGTGGATAACATGCACTTTCTTGGAGAAAATCTCTAGTGCACTAAATAAATATCCTGTGGAGCCTCTGACACATTTACCAAAAAGCACCATGATATTACCATGCTTACTGCCACTAACATTTTTTAAGTACTCCATTTGGAGTACCATGTAAATAGCACTGTGCATGAATATGGTAATCATTTTTGGTATAAGGAGACAGGGGCTAGCTGTCACAAGCAGTATATCTCAGTAAAGTTAAGGTTTCATAGGTTTTTATATATATATATATATATATATATATATACACACACACACACAGTGGGTACGGAAAGTATTCAGACCCCCTTAAATTTTTCACTCTTTGTTATATTGCAGCCATTTACTAAAATCATTTAAGTTCATTTTTTTTCCTCATTAATGTACACACAGCACCCCATATTGACAGAAAAACATAGAATTGTTGACATTTTTGCAGATTTATTAAAAAAAAAAAACTGAAATATCACATGGTCCTAAGTATTCAGACCCTTTGCTGTGACACTCATATATTTAACTCAGGTGCTGTCCATTTCTTCTGATCATCCTTGAGATGGTTCTACACCTTCATTTGAGTCCAGCTGTGTTTGATTATACTGATTGGACTTGATTAGGAAAGCCACACACCTGTCTATATAAGACCTTACAGCTGACAGTGCATGTCAGAGCAAATGAGAATCATGAGGTCAAAGGAACTGCCTGAAGAGCTCAGAGACAGAATTGTGGCAAGGCACAGATCTGGCTAAGGTTACAAAAAAATTTCTGCTGCACTTAAGGTCCTAAGTACGATGCCGTTTTAGTGCCACGTTTAAAAAAAAAAAAAAAAAAAAAAAAAAAAATTCTAAGATTACGAGATTAAAGTCGTAATATTTCGAGAATAAAGTCGAAATGTTTCGAGAATAAAGTCGAAGTACTACGAGAATAAAGTCGAAATGTTTCGAGAATAAAGTCGAAATACTACGAGAATAAAGTCGAAATGTTTCGAGAATGAAGATTAAAGTTATAATATTTTGAGAGTATATTCTAGCCCTTTGCGCATGCAAATGACCAGGATTAGGAGCACCAGGAGATATTTCAAAGTCTCAGCTTTCAAAATAGGTCAGTTTTATAGCGAAATACAAACAATATCTATACTAAAATAATGTTTTTTTTTTTCACGCTCTTTAATGTGGCGTGACAGATCGCTGTATTCGCTTCAGTTTAAGCGGCATGTGAGTCAATCATCTTTCCGATTACAATAATGAGACATTTTCATTATAAATTAGGCTATACTGTTTTTTTCATGCCTTCTGATGTTCCATCACTTTTATATCTTGCTATAAACTTGAAATGAAGAGGAAAAACACATTTATAATTTGTAGTATTTCGTGATAAAACTGACAGAATTTGAAAGCTGAGCTTTGTTATATCAAAAGCAACAAAGCACAAAATTATTGCGATTACTGGGTGGCTGGCGTGCTACAAATAATGAATGGAAGACGTTAAATATTATGTCCAATCATTTACTTTATTATACCATGAATAAAACAGCTTGTGAATAGTCACTTAGCCTACAGCCTATACCTCAGAAAAGAAAACAATATAAATTATGTTAAGGAGTTGGAGTCCACTTCAACCTTTAGAACGTTTTATTAATTAAATAGGCTACATGTGAGGAATGAAAGTTTGGACGCCACAGACGTTTCTGCGGAGTAGGTGGTGGAATTTTCACAAATTTGGAATTTTGGAATTTTCACAAAGAAAACAATTGCCTATACTTGAATTGATTCACATAAATACAGCGATCTGGTCATTAAAGAGCTTGAAAAACACATTATTGTAAGACACATAATTTGTGTTTCGCTAACTGATTTTGAAAGCTGGTACTTTGCTTTATATTAAAAGTACCAAAAGCACAAATCTTATTGCTATTGGGTGGCTGGCGCACTACAAATAACGAATGTAATGGAAGACATGAAATATTATTTCCAAGCATAGCCTGCTGTCCCCGCGAGTATGACACATAGTATGATTTCTGCTCATAATCCCACATATACATTTGTAGTGTATTAAAAAAGGGTTAAATAAGAGAGCTACAGCGCCCCCCAAAGGCATGTCGATTGGGTGTGTGAGCTGATGTTAAGATAAAAAGTTGTTCCTGTTCAGTCTGTTAATAAATATCATATTCTTGATATTAAGCTGTTTCCGCGAGTCCTTAAAATGGACTCTTCCTCATCCCAGTAAGATGATCCGGCCGCTCGGATGCAACAATAAGTAAATAATCAAATAAATAAATAAGTAATCAAATAGGCCTAAATTCCGGTGGCCTGGCAACTTCTGCGGGTGACCGGTGCTCTCAATCCAGGCAATTTGCATGCGCAAAAGGTTAGAATACTCTCAAAATTTTATAACTTTAATCTTCATTCTCGAAACATTTCAACTTTATTCTCGTAATATTTTGACTTTATTCTCGAAATATTTCGACTTTATTCTCGTAGTATTACGACTTTATTTTCGTAATATTTCGACTTTATTCTCAAAATATTTCGACTTTATTCTCGTAGTATTACGACTTTATTTTCGTAATATTTCGACTTTATTCTCGAAATATTTCGACTTTATTCTTGTAGTATTACGACTTTATTTTCGTAATATTTCGACTTTATTCTCAAAATATTTCGACTTTATTCTCGAAGTATTTCGACTTTATTCTCGTAATTTCGACTTTATTCTCGAAATATTACGACTTTAATGTCGTAATCTTAGATTTTTTTTATTTTTTTAACGTGGCACTAAAACGCCGTCGTACCTAAGAGCACAGTGGCCTCCATAATCCTTAAATGGAATACGTTTGGGACGACCAGAACCCTTCCTAGAGCTGGCTGTCCGGCCAAACTGAGCTATCGGGGGAGAAGAGCCTTGGTGAAAGAGGTAAAGAAGAACCCAAAGATCACTGTGGCTGAGCTCCAGAGATGCAGTCGGGAGATGGGAGAAAGTTGTAGAAAGTCAACCATCACTGCAGCCCTCCACCAGTCGGGGCTTTATGGCAGAGTGGCCTGACGGTAGCCTCTCCTCAGTGCAAGACACATGAAAGCCCGCATGAAGGACTCCAAGATGGTGAGAAATAAGATTCTCTGGCCTGATGAGACCAAGATAGAACTTTTTGGCCTTAATTCTAAGCGGTATGTGTGTAGAAAACCAGGCACTGCTCATCACCTGTCCAATACAGTCCCAACAGTGAAGCATGGTGGTAACAGCATCATGCTGTGGGGGTGTTTTTCAGCTGCAGGGACAGGACGACTGGTTGCAATCGAGGGAAAGATGAATGCGGCCAAGTACAGGGATATCCTGGACGAAAACCTTCTCCAGAGTGCTCAGGACCTCAGACTGGGCCGAAGGTTTACCTTCCAACAAGACAATGACCCTAAGCACACAGCTAAAATAACGAAGGAGTGGCTTCACAACAACTCTGTGACTGTTCTTGAATGGCCCAGCCAGAGCCCTGACTTAAACCCAACTGAGCATCTCTGGAGAGACCTAAAAATGGCTGTCCACCAACGTTTACCATCCAACCTGACAGAACTGGAGAGGATCTGCAAGGAGGAATGGCAGAGGATCCCCAAATCCAGGTGTGAAAAACTTGTTGCATCTTTCCCAAAAAGACTCATGGCTGTATTAGATCAAAAGGGTGCTTCTACTAAATACTGAGCAAAGGGTCTGAATACTTAGGACCATGTGATATTTCAGTTTTTCTTTTTTAATAAATCTGCAAAAATGTCAACAATTCTGTGTTTTTCTGTCAATATGGGGTGCTGTGTGTACATTAATGAGGGGAAAAAAATTAACTTAAATGATTTTAGCAAATGGCTGCAATATAACAAAGACTGAAAAATTTAAGGGGGTCTGAATACTTTCCGTACCCACTGTATGTATATGTATGAATAAAGATTGTTGGAGTATTCTTTCTACTTCAAAAGTTCACATTTAGTTCATTGTGTCACTTGCAGTTTATTTGTAATTGTAAAATTTAATAGCACTTTTGGAGTTAATTTTCTAAAAGTATTTTTTCAGTGTAGTTAGAAACAATGAATCAGATTTTTTTTTTTTTTAAATATATTTATTTTATGTAAATTCTGTCCTTGGGGCAAGTTGTCACGTTTTTTTAATACAACATTTTAAATGCTGCAATTTTATAGAATTTGTTCATTAAACATTCTATTATGTTCTATTAAGTTGCATCCAAAACAACAGTTAGACATTTTTGTAGTAGGTTACTTTTTGATTTTTTTTTTTGATGTCGTTAATTTTTATTTATTTATTGTTTTGTTTTGTTTCAAAATTCAAACAATTTGATTTTGCTTTAAAAAAAAAAACAAAAAAAAAAAAACAAACGAAAACTGTATGTATGACAATATGCCGCAATTTGAATATAAATATATGATGCATGCATTTTGAGAATATTCATTCCTGTTTAAAGTTTCTCTTTACTATTAATTGCATTGCAGAAATAACCTACAAGAAAGAAATAGCCTAAATGGAATACAAACTGTCCCCCTTTAGGCATCCCAATATAAACACGCTGAGAATATGTTTTTATTTAATTTCGTGACTGTATTGTAATGTTAGTTTTTGCATTTGTTGGTGTCCTTAATTAATTTTTCGGTCTCGAAATTCAAACAATTCAATTTTGCTTTAAAAAAAAAAACTATGTATGACAACACGCCCCAATTTGAATATAAATTTCCCCCAAGTTAAATATATGGTGAATGAAATTTGGGAATAGGCCTATTCATTCCTGTTTAAAGTTTATCTTTACTATTAATTGCATTGCAGAAATAACCTACAGGGAAGAAATAGCCTCACTGGAATACAAAGTGTCCCCCTTTAGGCATCCCAATATAAACACGCTGAAAATATGTTTTTACTTGACTTGACTTTTTGTACTTGAATTCCACAAGTCGCCTGCGCGGCCGCTGCGCAGACCTGATGCGCTCGACGCCCCCGCGGACGGGAGCGCGCACCGAAAGCTGATGATGCGCGCGCATGAGCCACGGGGTGCGCGCACTGACAGCTGAAGGTTCTCCGCGATGACGGACTCTCCGATGGCCCATCATCATCATCATCTCCAGCATCAGCAGCATCAGCATCCCTGAGCGCAGCACAGCATCATCCTCATCCTCATCCTCATCGGTCCTCCATGCAGCAGAGCCACGCAGCGTCTATCGCGTTTCTCGCCGTCTCCTCCGCCATCCTCTGCGGCTGAAGCCGCTCTGCGTCCATCGCCAGCTCGCCGCGTCCCGTCTCCGTTCTCCCGCAGGATGCTGTCCTACACGGGGATGCTGGCGCTGCTCCTCGTCCATGGGAACGTGATGCTCCCATATGTATCATCTCAGAACGGTAAGGATCTGTGTGTAATCTGCTTTAGAGGTCGATGCCATCTTTATGATGACAGAC
>CM077239.1:2861579-2869079 GCA_039654775.1 Spinibarbus caldwelli
CAATACTACTTGGAGAGAAATGGATCGCTCCAGCTTCATTTATTGGATCTGAATCCCAGCAGTCGGACTGGTTTCATCCCAATCTCAGTCTGGCTCTGAGTTCTCACATCTGCACACAGCAGCTGTGCAGCGATCTACCGCCTTGCCTTCACACGCTACGTTACCTGCAGCTCGTTTTACTATTAATGAATTTATCTGATTGTAGGAATGAAGATGTAAACAGTGTGTAGCTTGCATATATAAAGCCCTGAGCCATTACTGACTGTGTGCTTCGCCCATAAGAGCAGCAACAGATATCTGCAGGACTGTAAATGGCTTTGCTTCATTCTGCTGCATGCTTCTATTAATAGAACAGACACGAGGAGCGCAGAACTGTGGCTTTGTAGTTATTTTTATGGGAGGGAATCCAGTAACTCTTAATGGACTGGCTTTTGGGGCAGTTTGCATTTGTCATTCGGTCAGTGTTGTCTGTAACAGAAGCAGAAAACCACACTGTAATCTCAGTCTGATGGAAAGGCTGTATTCATTGTGGCGTGCGGCGTGAATATGTCTATGAACCATGTCTAATCTGGCCTCATGAACAATTCACGGTATAAAGGCATTCTTCTGAGTATAAATAGCCCACGAGTTACTGTGACATCCGTGGCCGACAGCCGTGAGTTTGAAGGTGTTTTCAAGGCATAGTTTAGTCACAAATGAAGATTCTGTCATCGTTTTCTCACCTTCATGACTTATGTTCTTTAGTGGAAGCTTTTGGGCTTCTTTTACAATTTGATTGTTTGGTTTTGAGCAGTATGAACATTCTGCCGAACGTCTCCTTTTGAAAAAATAAAAGTAAATGATGACAGAATATTCATTTTTGTTTGAATTCAAGTTGTGAGCTGCAGCTTTTGAGATGCTAATTACAGTATTAATCCTATTTAAGGCAGATATGCTCATATCTTTGGCTTATGGCTAGTTGACGTGTCCTGTGGTGAGACATGTTATACTTTATCTAAAACTATTTTAAACAGCATTTTGATCATTCTTCTTGCACTTATTATACATGCGGATTTTCTGACCTCATATTAATTGAAATATTTGTACTTTTAATTCGTTTGTCACACTGCAGAACCATTTCAAATGAGCTAGTGAGGATTGTTAGAAATGGAGGGAGCTTCAAAGAAATTGTAGATATATTATTCATATAAGTATTATGTCGATTAATGCAAAATGACTTGATACAAAATCTTGTTTTCTGAGAAATTTCATCAAAATGAAGTGTTTATACATAAAACGAGGCAAAAATCTGCCAGTATAGTGTCAGAAAAATAAACTTAATTCATATTTTCACATATGACAGTTATGATTGTTAAGATTGTGTATGTGGCATGATTGTGTTTACATATAAGATTATAATATTGAAAAAGCATTATACAGAAAAAAGTTGCAAGGAAAAAAATACGATATTAGTATAAAAAAATAAAATAAAATTAAATTAATATAAAAATAAAACTGTATTAAAATAAGGGGCTAAGTAATGAATAAAATAAAACTATATATATGTATATGTTTATTATAAAATTTATTAAGCCATTTATTGCATTTAAAATAGCTATTTGAAATGATCAATAGCATTTATTAAGACATTATGATGTGTCTGGTATGTACATCCCATATCTCAGCTGAATATTCAGAGAGACTGTAAGCAAGTCTGCTTTGGCCATTATTTGTTATGTAGATATACAGTCATCTTTTGAAATCACATGACATGTTGATCCGTGTATGAAAGCGGGCACATGTTGTTCTTTGCGATGGCAGGGCATTAACTCCGAACGCTGGTTGAGATTTACCAAGAATTCATGTAACACCTGCGCGAACTGTTAAGAGTTTCTACCGCAGAAAAAATGACTCATTCTTAGCACCTGTGTTAGATACTCCATATGTAATTTATGGGTGACGTTATTAAAAAGAAGATGAAGAAATCACAGCCTGTCGTGGAAGAGAAAAAGATGCGTCGTGACTCTAAAATCATGATATGAATGCACAGCAGGATCACTGATTATTGTTTAATATAGTAGACAGATTGACAGGCAAACACTCGTGACCCGTTCCACCTACTCAACACTCGTGTGTGTGGAAATATGGCAGCGGTAGCTTGTGTTTTTGAGTCTGCGTGGTGTTTTATTGTCCTCCAGGGAGCCGTAATTCCCACCGGAGAGGTGAAAAACTCAAGTGATCCAGTTAACACACTCAAGCTGCCAGATCCCACCGTTAAATGCCTTTTTTTTTAAGTTGGCATGGGTTGCTGTTAATAAAAGCAGGTCATGTGAGAGTATTAGAGTATCATGCTATGATTTCAGAATTAGCAGCATTGCAATATTGAGCAGTTTACTGAAACTGAATCATTTTTAAAGGGGTGGTTGATTGCGATTTCACTTTTTTAACGTTAGTTGGTGTGTAATGTTGCTGTTTGAGCATAAACAATATCTGCAAAGTTGCAGCGCTGAAAGTTCAATGCAAACAGAGATTTCGTCTTTTAAAATTCTGGCAGTTTAATGGCTACAAAAACGGCTTGTATGGACTACAACGAGTTACTTCCCGGGTCCGTTACATCACGAACCCAGATAAACCCCACCCGCACGCAACGAAGGGGGCGAGGCCATGCTGCGCTGCTTTAGAGAAGAGGAAGAGAAAACTAAGGGTGCACGTAAAAATCTATTCATATAGGAATCGCGATTCTGTCTTCAAACGATTCTAATGGATTCACAACTTTCAAAATCAATGTTCTAAAGCAGCGGTTCTCAATCCTGTTCCTCACGTCCTCCTGCTCTGTATCTCTCTCTCTCTCATTCAGATCATCAGCTCAATGAATACACTTATTTTCACATAGCTATGAGAAGCGTTATACATGGACGCGTGTGCAGTTGCCGTACTGTATTAAAGCTTTAATCAGGATAAAACCATATATTAAAAGCTAACAGAAGCAGTAACATTTACAAATAACAGCGTATCTAAAAGTATGAGACAAAAAAAAAACAAACATACAATTAAGAGCCATGCTTGCACAGGTTCTGCACGATCCTCTTCACTAATATTCTCTGGGTCTCAATCAGGCTCAAATTGATAAGCAATATAGACGACGTCATTGTTTACAATACAACCAGAGCACATGCCACTGAGCTGAGGGGCGGGACGTTTAGATGTGCACTAGAGGCGGTTTAGCCAATCACAACACACTGGACTAGCTAACCAATCAGAGTCCATCGCGTATTTCTGAGAAAGGGGCTTCATAAAAGCAGGAAATTATCAGCGCGTTTATCAAAGAAGGGACAGAGCGGTGTGGAATAAAGGTAAATTATGTGAAAAATAATGTTGTTTTTTTTTTGTTTTTTTTTTTAAATGAAGTATTAACACGTTAGACTGCACCACATAAACACAATCAAGCCTAGACAAAAAACAGTCAACCACCCCTTCAAAGGAATAGTTCACCCAAAAATGAAAATTTGCTAAAAATGTCCTCACCCACAGGCCATCCAAGATGTAGATGAGTTTGTTTGTTCATCAGATTTGGAGAAATGTAACATTGCATCAGTTGCTCACCAGTGGATCCTCTGCAGTGAATGGGTGCCGTCAGAATGAGAGTCCAAACAGCTGATAAAAACATCACAATAATCCACAAGTAATCCACACCACTCCAGTCCATCAATGTCTTATAAAGTCAAAAGCTGTGTGTTTGTAAGAAACAAATCCATCATTAAGATGTTTTTAAACTTCAAACTGAGTCCATAATCCATAATAACATTTCCTTCCTGAAAAAGTCTTCTGGTCTGAATCAGGAGAGAAATCTGCACAGATCAAGCACCGTTTACAAGCCAAAACAGCTCAAAACAAATATATGGCTGGATTTTGATGTGAGAGACAACAGGAGATGGTCTTTTTCACTGGAAAAAGCATTATTATTATATATACCTGTAAAGTTAAAAACATCTCAATGAGGGATTTATTTTCTTACAAACATGTAGCTTTTGTCTTCTCAAGATGTTAACTGATGGACTGGAGTGGTGTGGATTACTTGTGGATTATTGTGATGTTTTTATCAGCTGTTTGGACTCTCATTCTGACGGCACCCATTCACTGCAGAGGATCCATTGGTGAACAAGTGATGCAATGCTACATTTCTCCAAATCTGATGAAGAAACAAACTCATCTACATCTTGGATGGTTTGAGGGTGAGTAAACTGTCAGCAAATTTTATTTTTGGGTGAAATATTCCTTTAAAGATGATTCCATTTCAATAAACTGTTCATTTTTGCAACTCTGCTATGATACTCTAATACTCTCACGTGACCTGCTATTTTTCTTTTCATCCTTTAAATCTAACTGCATGATCTTGAGACACATGAACATGCAGAAGTCATGGGCGTAAGTTAATTTGATTGAAAAGCTTCACTGAATGCGTGTCATTATGCACCACTGTATGCACCATCCAGATGTTTCTGTTTCCGGAGAGGCTTGCGGAGAATCGCGCTCCAGTAGAGAAGGTGTGAAAGCCCAATCTGTTCATTAGGGTGGCTGAAAACTCCAGACACGGATGTCTTTATTCCGAGAGAATATAATTATGGTTCACATGATCGTGCCTCAGGCAGGGAATTCAACTAAGTGAAAATTGTCTTTTCATAGCTCACTCCACACAGACACACCGGCTTCCTTCAGAGTCTCTCTGCGATTTCTGAACACCTGAATGCTTATTGAAATCAATCTCAAGTCTTTCACAGCAAGATCAGGAACATGCATTGAGTCTAATTTGATTTCATGTTGACCTTGCATTTCTAGATACATGAATGTTAAAGGCTATGCCGACACACTTCTATCTTTTAGCAGTGCCGTTCTTCCTGAACGGAGACAAACGAACATGCTGAGCTTGATCCATCTTGTATTTGTGTATAAGAATGATGATTAAAAGACAGCTTAGGCGTCCTCTGAGCGCCGGTTCATTTGTCATTCTGAGATTATATGACAAAACCACCTCAGTCTCCTTGAATGACCTGCCAAAATGTTTCCTTTGCCAGTTTCCTGAGTGTAAAAGGAGAAAATTACTTTCCAAATATCCTTTTAGATACAGAAAAAAATGCTAATAGGGCTGTCTGATGAAAATTTAGTACAATATTTTAATATTTTGGAAAGAACTGCTTAACAAGACTGCATTTATTTGATCAAAAATACAGTAAAAATAGTGAAATATTATTACAATTTAAAATAACTGCTTTCTGTGTGAATATATGTTAAAATGTAATTTATTCCTATGATTGAAGCTGAATTTTCAGCATCATTACTCCAGTTTTCAGTGTCACACGATCCTTCAGAAATCATTCTAATATGCTGATTTGGTGCTCAAGAAACATTTTGTGATTATTATCAATGTTGAAAAGTTGTGCTGATTAATATTTTGTGGAAACTGTGATACATTTTATTTTTCCGGATTCTTTGAAGAACGGAACAGCATATATTTGAAACTGAAATCTTTCGGAACATTGTAAATGTCTCTACTGTCACTTTTGATCAATTTAATGCATCCTTACTGAATGAAAGCATTCATTTCTGGTAGTGTATATCATATTATATCATGGATATCAGATAAATCACCCAGTCCTAACACATTTTGACACATTTTATTGATATTTGGCTGCAAGTTTCAGCTCGGTCCAAATGCTTCTCTACTGTAGATCTGCGGCGCCTCTGAAAATGAGACACATCGTGAGCTCATGGCGCTCTGGGATGATTGAGTCTCCATCTTGAGCAGTCGCTAGTACTTGGAGGCAAGCCTAGCCTAGCGTCACGGGCGGCATTCATCACGCACCAAGGTTAAACAGAACTGCAGTTTAGAAACTATAAGCACCGTCATCATGTCAATGTGATATTTCATACTTGCACCCAGAGGAAAGAGCCATCACAAATGAGATCTGTAGCTGATTCTCCTAGACAGTAATATGGTTTTCTTTATCTTACTGAAGTCTCCTGCTTCTCTGATGTTTCTCCTGAGAAAAAGACTCCAGTGAGATCTATTCAGATTCATTTAAATGTGCAATACTCTTACAGGAGGACTTCTGAATAGGGATTTTAGGAGAAACATCTGAGACACAGAGATATGCAACCTCACATTTGCTTGTTTTCATGTAGTTTTTTTTTTTTATAGATTATTGTGTGTAGATATGCAAGTGAATCTCTTCCAGACTGTGTGTGCTGATGCCACCTGTGCATTAGTCAGCTCTGACATCTCACGGATGCATGTGACAAGCTGATAGTGGCACGATAAACAGGAACGATGTAAAACCATCAGGGGTTGAGTCGCAAGTAGATCTGATGTGAGATGCAAGCATATTTCTTTTCACCGCGCCCGTGAAATTCACCTTTCCGCAGGCTCAGTCTCTCGCCGTGAGAGCCGTAATGCTGTAAACTCCAGCAAACCTTCATGAATCATTTCATTTACAGGCCTGGTAATCTGTTACAATAATAACTTCATCTCGAAGGGCATCATCCTTTCGTATCTCACTGTTTCCTGGGATAAATAGGGATGCGCTGATGGTATTGCCATCTGGATCTTTGCAAAATACCTTTTCTTAAGCCCACAGAATTTCAGGGCTCACTGCAAATACAGTAAATAAATAAAAAATAATAGTTTTGTCTTGTTTTCTGGTTAAAAAAAATAAATAAATAAATTTATTAGAGAAGCTAAATTGTTTGAAATGAAAAGACTTTCTTTCAGAGAATATATCTTGAATTAAGTCCTTCCACAGTGACAAAATGCTTTTTCTTGTTTTAAGGTTTATGCAATTTATCAGTGAGGTTAGAAAAAAATCAAATAAAAGTCTAATTTAAGTAGAAATTTAGTTCAAGATATATTCTCTATAAGCAAGAAACAATCAATTATTTTTTATTTTAAATTTATTTTGTTTCTCAAGTAAATAATTTTTATGTATTTGTAGATGTTTTTACTGGAAATCTTTGGTAAAGACAAAAATGCTGCTTAAGAAAAATATCATTACTTGTAAATGATTTTTTTTTTTTTTTTAAGGTAAAAGCATTTAGTCTAGATAACTATTTATCCAATCTGTATTTTCAATTTTGCTTCTCAAGTAAATTATTATTATTATTATTATTGCAGTGCTGCCAGAAAACAATTGAGAAATCACCTTAAAGTGAAAGCATTTATTCTACATAACCATTTATCCATGCTATATTTCCAACCAAACAAAGAGACAGTGAAAAATGGCACTGAAGACATGCTAAAGGGAGACCCGCTGTTTCCTTGAGCATCACTAAATTATCCTGCCAATGTGAAGCATAATGAAGCAACCTTCCAGACCTTATATACTGCTTTATGTGCAGATGTTTTTCTCTGCTTGTGATTTATCCAAGATATTAGTGAAATGTTTATAGAGCATTAGATGTAAATGTATTTGTAGAAATAGAGAGTAAATAATGACCAAGTGTTTATTTTAGTTCGAACTAACCCTTTGC
>CM077239.1:2871579-2966579 GCA_039654775.1 Spinibarbus caldwelli
CTCCTCCTCCTCCTCCTCACTCCTTCCTCCCTCACCCTACATGCCGTCCATCCTGGCTGTTTCTGTGTTGCTTCCTGTTTCCTGTGTAGCTTGCGTTCTTTATTTTCATTTCATATGGACATGATTTACTCGGGAATCTTTTGTCTGTTTGTTTTTCAGTTTTGCGTTGCGTGGGTTGTTTTATTTACTTCAAAGCCCGACATTGTGTGCCCTGTGCAGAGCGTAAAGCTTAACGGCGCTTTGAAGCCATGCCGTGTTTTATTTGTGCATTTTATCCTTGGAAAAGGGTGGATGGGACCAGGAAGAAGACACAAGGAAAAAGGGTCATTTCAGTTATACGGGCAATTCCTTATCTCAACATCTCAACAAAAAAAAAAAAATTATATAAAACTGACCCGTGCGCGTCCACAGCTGGAGAATGACCTTGTGCCTTCTTTGCATTTACTGTTTGCCTGCGATTCAGTAATGACATGATATTCCTCCCGCTCTGATCCCTAAACATAAAGCCAATCAGTCGGGTCTGATTCATTTGTGCGTGGTTAACTGAAGTTCAGGGATTACTGTCCATCAAGGGCTTGCTAAATTAAGACAAACGTCTTTCTGTGTCAAATGACATATCATATTCTGTCATTACTGAGAGTCAGTGTTGTCTTTATATTATATACATGTGATACGACATCGTCACATGCATATAACAGGCTATACATGCTGAAGCGTATAGTTTGTCAACAGGACCGTGTCCAGATTGATGGTGGTCTTGTCGAGCTTCTTGTGTGTAGAGGCTGTAGACTGTAGTGAAAACTTCCCAAACCTGCAATGCTCATGTTAATATTTATTAGGGATGCACCGATGCACTGAAGCAATTATCTGTTTAAAAACAGCTGATGATCAGAGCTGATTATATCCTGTCAATCAAAAGTCTCAGCTCTCAAATTGTGTCCATTTTATCATAAAATTCAAACAATGAATGTCTTTTTGAAGCGTTTTGGTGTGAGACATTGCTGTAGCAATTTAATACTTTAATAGTTACAGCATGAAATTAACCTGTATGAACAACAGAAGTTGTTGAAAGTTACATCTTACTGAAATGAGTGAGGTCTCATGTAATAACTCAACTGCAGAAAGATGTCAATAAAACAGCTTATGAATATGTCACTTAACATTGCATTTACCTCAGGAAAGATATCCAGTGTTCACAGTTGGTTAGTTAGCTATATAAAAACAACAGAGAGGAGACTATTTACTGTTAATTATATGTTTGAATAAATCTGTCACGAAGAGTAGTTTTTATGGTACCTACTTTATGTCCGGTTGAGTTGAGTACAAACATTTCAGTTTTTATTTGAGTGTGATTATTATATCCAGTGTTGTGTAGGTAATTACTAGCCACTAATTAGATCTTCAACAGTGTAATTAGATTACTGTACTAATTACTCTCTCCAAGAAGTATTGCATTACTTGTTACTAATTACTTTCTGAATCCCATATCAACCTTGATCAGTTGAACAATACAAGAATAGATATGAAACTACTTACTTAATTCTTTCAAATAAATAATATAAACTTGCATAAATTATTCTTGAACTGACAAAAGTATATAAAGGGAGAAGGTTACATTAAAAACACATTTTAACAATAAGTTCAGTATTTCGGTGTGACTATTGTTTTATATAGAATTGTTTGTCTATATTTAATGCAATTACATCAGAAGTAACTGGAATAAAAATTAAGAGTAATCCCTTACTTTACTTTTAAAGGGATTACTTTGAATTACTTAGGGGAATTACTTTGTAATGCATTACACCCAACACTGATTATATCTGATATTAAATAGCATTTGAATATTATAGTTTGGGCTCTGCTGTTAATTTTAACCTTTAAAATTATAATAATGTACCAAAATGAGGGGGATGCCTGAATTATTTACAGCATTAGTTGTTGTAAGAGATTTTTGTTCCTTAAAGGGATAGTCCGCTCTAAAATGAAAGGTCTATCATCATTTACTCACGTGTTCCAAGTTTCTTTCTTCTATTTTGAAGAATCTTGGTAACCAAACAGTTGATGGTAGCCATAGACTTCCATAATACAGAGAAAAAAAAAAACAACTTATTTTATGTTCAACAGAAGAAAGAAACTGATATAGGTCTGAAACAACATGAGGGTGAGTAAATGATGACAGATTTTTAGTTTTGGGGTCAACTATCCTTTTAAGAAAGGGATATTGATATCGGCAGATGTCATTCTGAGAATAATCGGCTATTGGTATTGGCAGAGAAATTTAGTATCGGTGCATCACTAATATTTACATTTTCACCCCAAACTTCTCTTCACAGTTTTCCTCGCCAAAACTCGTCATGGTTGGCTGATGATTGTGAGCAGGACCGACTCATTGATTGACTATTGAACTCTCTCCTCTTAGCAGGTGTCCTCCAGATGACCTTCGGCTGGATCTCCAGACGTTCTCGTAGCCGTCCAGACAGATAGTGTGTAGGTCAGTGTAGGCGATCTGACGCCAGCCGAGAGAGAGAGAGAGTACTAGCAGTAACGTTCCCCTTGGCTAAACCAAACTGCAGGAGAAGGTGTAAGGAATGCTAATTGGAGGATGATCCCGAGCCCCTCCCAGCGGAGCGGGAATAATATCTGGAGGTTTACTGTACAAGGGTGATTATGCCTCGCCCTGCTTTTTCCAACTGGGTGCTGCGGTTGCTACGGTAGAGATTCACACATCCGGACACTTCACTCATTTGATTAAAGCCTGTACGTTTAAATTAAAAAGCTTATGAAATGAGGATAAAAAGTAGTGATGTTTTGTTATTTGAGCCTGTAGTAGTGCTAGAAAGAATCTACAGACTTTTGCCATACTTTCCATCCTAATTTTGTATTTGAATATTTAAAGTTAAAATGGTAAAATGTATTAAACGGAGAAAAATTCACTCCAAAAAATATTTAGAACTAAATTTTAAAATTTGAATTGCATATAAAATTTCTATCAATTTGGATTACACAGTTTTAACATAAACAAACAGGACAGATTTCTGTAATAGTACTAATAAACTGAATGTGTTTTAAATACAAAATAACCAACTTTATATGTTTATCATAAATAAATCAAACTCATATTCAAACTCACATTTTCTACAGCTACAGTAGTCATATTTAAACATGTTCATACTTTGTAACTGAATACATGTAATTTTCTCAGTGAACAGATTTATGCTGATTCTAAGCTATTTGAAAATATGATTATTTAAATCAAATCAATAGATGCAAATAGTTAATAATGAATTATAACATGGTTTTTTGAGTGAAGAAATCTGTATGACTGAGAAATATACATCACATTAAGTTTATTAGTTTGTTTATATTCAAATGGATGGAAATTTTATTCAATTCAAATACATAAATCTTAAATTTAGGCCTAAATATTTTTATTGAGTGTTTTATTGATAACTGGCCGTAATATTCATATTCTATGTAAATCCACATGTGCAATTTGTTTTTATTTTGACCGGCCTTTAGACAATAAATGATTAAAACAGTAAAACATTACTACTGGATACACATTTTGGCCACTGATATACTGTATGCCATAAAATGCCAAGAGAAAATGAGCCGAACAGAAACTGAACTGTTATTAGAAACTTTGCAGCTTGCACATGAAATGATCCAAGTTGAACTCGATTTAATGGAAACAGCGGATGATGGATGATTTTGCTATAAAAGCGCATTGATGAGGCTCATATTGTGGTCCGAACAAAACTGCATGTTGATTCTTGATTTTCTGCAGGTGCAAATTCAGTGTCTATTTATGATGCGTCAAAATAGAAGAAATTGCAAGCCATTTTTGTCCCATTTCAGGCAAGTATGGAGGTGTATATGCTCTTAAAGGGATAGTCACCAAAAAAGGAAAAATCATCATTTATGTCTTTTCAAACCTGAATGACTTCTATGGAAAACAAATTTACTGTATTTAAAACCTAATGTCAAAGCTTTTCTAGTCCACGGCTGTTAAGTTCTCACATGCTGTGGCTTAAAATGCATGAGTTTTGTGGACTTTTATGATGTTTTATGGTGTTTTTGGAGCTTAGTGTTCGCTGGTTCCTGTCCAATTGCATTGTGTTGAAAAAGCAGCTCACTGCAATCTTCTTTTGCGTTTCACAGAAGAAAGAAAGCTTTGAAATTACATGAAGGTGAATAAATGATGACAGGATCTTTATTTTTGGGTGAACTTTCTTTTTAAGCATCAAGATAATCTATAAATGGACACGTTAAACTTCATGTAGCCAAAACTAAATGTATTATATTTAAAGATTATAACCTTTGGCGTGCAAATATACATTTTTAATATGTTGTCTCCCACACAGGAACGCATTCAGGAAGGTCTGAAGGAAACATGAATGTCCATTAAGCTCGTTGTATTCACTAAATGTCCAGAACTTTGTCTTCGTTTCAGAGCCACGAATCAATGCTTCCGATCAGGAGATTTTGCAGCCTAAAGGCGGGCAGGAATTGCCCATCACCCTTCAGTGTAACCTCACTAACTCGCACAGCACCCACCGGGAGACCCTCTGGATGAAGAACGGACAGGAGATTCCCAACACCAGGACGGAGCACAAACACACAGAGTTCAAGTGAGATTTCAATGGGAAATCAGCTTTTTGCTTCAGGTTTTTTGGTGCTTACCATTTATGTTAAAGAAATTATTTTTATTTTTGTTTTTTCTGTGACATGCTGTCTGTTACCACGGATTAATAATTTCAACTCATCCCTCACATTATAAAAACGAACAGGAACCACGTTGATAGGTTAAGGATGCCCAATAGTTCAGCAGGCAGCACTGCAAATAAATGTTTAATATACGTATTCTGTATTCCAGGCCTGTTAATCTGCACTGCTCTGCTTAGTCTGGCTGACAGGTGGATGAATCTCATGAAAATGTGTCACATTTCACCCCAAAATCAAATATAAAAACAAAAGAAATTATATTGTGACTTACATTTACAAAAAGTTACATTTTTAATGCGTTAATTTTTTCTATATTTTTAAATTAGATCTTTTTTTTTTGTTGTTGTCTGTTACCTGTGTTATTCCCATTATTCTTGCTGGTGATCTCTCAAAAATTGTGTGTGTGTGTGTGTATGTGTGTATATATATATATATATAATTCTATAGTTTTATTCTGTAATTATAGTAATATCTGTTATTGTTCTATATATTATTCTATTTTATTCTATTGTTTTATTCTATAATATATTAATATCTGTTATTATTGTATATACATGGAATAAAATAGAACAATTATTTAATTCTATATATAGATATATCTATATCTATATAGCATTATTATACATTATATTTTTGACAGTACAGCAAAGAAAATCATGGCATAAAAATTAAAATATCAAAATGCAAAATCTGTGTTTCTTAAAACAGAGTTCATTTACATTTTATCAAAACATTTATATGTTTAATTATTTGGATTTAAAAATCTAATTTCTCAATGTCTGTTATTTATTTCTTTTGACTTTGGGGTGAAATGCAACTTGTCCAATTCACTCCGGTATCGTTGCAATTTCAGAAGAAGCTTTGTTTCAAACTATATTTCACATACCCGTGAAGTCAGTAATATCAAGCTTTTCTGAGACGAGTATTTTAATGCAACAATCGCAGGAAACTCTGAGGACAATCAGGATGTTGAAGCACAAAATCTCTTTAGTAACACGTCTGATCAGAGCGAAACCCCCCACCAGACCTTTCAGAAACTCTCGTCAGCCGGCCAAGAGTGATGTGGCGCAAGGCGATCTGCTGTCAGACTGCATGTCACAGACTCCGCAGAGATGCTTCCACTCAGAACAGACAGCACTGCGCCGGCAGCTCTAGCACTGCGTAATGAAGTCCCCGTCCATGTTCCCAAAGCACCGTACCGCCAAAATACATCTCCACACAGCCCGCCTCCTGAAAATTGCTTTCTGAAAATGTTGTCATAATAGGTTTCTCTGTCTGATGATTAATAATGGAATATTTTTTCAGTGATTAATATCGGCTCTTAAAGCAAAAGCTCACACAAAAATGCTTTCATGTCATACCAAACATTCCAAACAAAAGGTTTATAGTGAAAACATTCAACATTCAAAAAAACATTTATGTTTGTATATATGTATATAAGACAGATATATATATGTATATATCTATATCTCATTATAAAGACATATATTTCAAGCCCCCTGAAGTCATATGCATTATGTCATAAAAAGACAGAAATTTAAGATATTATTTGCTGAAAATCTTTCTCCATTCTCCAGTCCATTTATTCAGGATCAGTGGAGTTTTGTAAATGTTGCACCCCTTTTTTTTTATATGAATGCAATTTAAAATTTCTGTGGAAGCTTGTTTACACTATGGGATAAAAAAATGAAAAAGGTAATTGCAAATTTTTAATCTCAAAATTGTGATTTTTTTTTTGTTTTGTTTTTTTTTTTGTTTTGTTTTTTCTCTCAAATCTGACTTTTTTCTTGCAGTTTTGAGAAAAAAAGTGAGAATTGCAAGATATAAATGCAGTTTTGCGTGAATCAACTTGCAATTGTGAGGAATAAAAAGTCAAAATTGTCAGATAAAAAAGTCGCAATTACGTTTTTTATTTCGTGACAGAAACAAAAAAAGTCAGAACTGCAAGATATAAACTGGGAATTGCAAGAAAGTAAGTCAAAATTCTGAATTTATATCTAGACATTTTGAGAGAAAAAAAAAAGTTGTGAGAAACTCAGAACTGCAAGAAAAAAAGTCAGAAATGTGAGATGAAAAAGTTTTTTTTTTAAATTTTTTTTTTTTTTTATGATGGAAACAAAGTCAGAACTGCAAGTCTGATTCTCAAGATATAAACTCAGAATTGTGAGAAAGAGAGCCAGAATTCTTTGAATCTGTGAATAACAGTTTAATGTTGTTTCTGTTCCTGCATTCAGCAGTAGTGCATGATGCTTGCGACACCAGGGTCATGGGTTTGATTCCCACAGAATGCATGCATTGCTGTAAACCTTGAATGCAATGTAAAAGTATTTGCGAAATGCATAAATGTAAATGTTCCTCACACAAAGATGCCGTATGGCTTCAAGAGACTTGAAATATTGTGCAAGCAATATAAGCTTGTATGGGAGAATATTAATTCTTCAGATTTGGATTGTTTCGCTGAACAAATACAACAGCATACAGGTTTGCAGTGACATGAGGGGGAGTAAATAAAGGCATTTTCAGTTTTTGGTGAACTCTTCCTTTAAGAAGTGGGAAACTGTTTAGTGAAGATGTTCTAGTTTTGAGTTGGCAGTGATTTGCGTGTCTTGTTTTGTAGGTTAAGTAAACCGAGGACAGATGATTCGGGTGAATACATGTGCGTTTACACCTTTAAGTCGGCTCCCAATGCCAACGCTTCCATTGAGGTCAAAGGTAAGAAATCCTTTCACAAAACTCATTAACATACTGTTAACACCATCCAAACGCTGTTGTCATCCAGTAAAGACCTAACCCGTGTTATAATTAGGTATTGTTTGGAGTGTAATTAGCCTCTCTTCACCTTAAAATAAAGTCAGAGGAGAGTAGCAGTTCTGCACGAGTGAATCCAGACAGTCACGTCCTGAAGTCTCACTGTGTCTGAAGACGGCGATTGCGTCTCGTTAGCGTTTGTCTGAGCGACGGGTGGCGTAGTGACACCCGGATAGCTGCTGTCACTCATAATCAGGCCAGCTATCCGGCCTGGACTTCATAACGAGTCAAACGTGCTGCGACTGTATATTTCAGACTGGAAAAGAAAAGCACTCAAAAGAGGAAGGAAAACAATGAGACAAATGACTCATGGAAATCTTTTACTGTTTTTTTTTTTTTTTTTTTTTTTTTGTGCTTCTCATTAGATTCTCATTACTGTAAAACAGTAATTTTTTAAAATAAAAAACTGTAATACAATGACCTTATATTAATATAAATTTAATATGAATATAAATTTAAAATTTAATTTAATTAAGCATAAATTAGTACATGACCAGTAAATCTCATATTTTTTTGCATATTACAAAAATGATTTATTAATTATAAATAAATAAGTGTAATTAATTAATTTGTTTGTTTGTGTATTTATTTAAATTACAGTAAAAAACTGTAATACTATTATTTTTAAATTAGTACATGACAAATCAATACACCATTGTTTTTTGTATATTACAAAATTAGATTTATTTATTACAGTAAAAAATGTAATACTGTTTTTATTGATACATTTTAATTTTAAAGTGTAATTTCATATAAATAATCACAAATTAGTATGACATAAATATACCATTGTTTTTTTTCTGCATATTACAAAAATAGATTTAATAGATTCAATTACTTATTTCTTACAGTAAAAACTGTAATAGTGTTTTTATTCATAAAATTTTGGTTGATTTTAATTTAATTATGCATAAATTAGTATTAGTAGACAAATAGACATAACATTGTTCTTACAATTATATTATATTATATTATATTAAAGTAAAAAAAATTCTAATACCTTTATTTTTATTTTTTATTTGAATTTAAATTATCATAAATTGGTACATGACAAATAAATATAGTATTGTTTGTAGTATATTGTTTTATTAGTGGTGTTGTTGTTTTTGCATATTAAAAAAAAAATTTGATTTTTAAAAATTTATTGATTTCTATTTTGTATTGAAATATGATCCAGGCATGTCCTTGACTCATTTTGAGGTTATTAGCTTGTTTTGTGGACAGTGGCATCTACACATGACACAAATAATGTTTGCATGTGAAGTGGATTGTGATCTCCACTAAAACAGTGCCAGCGTCGCTCGCAGCCACAAACCCCCGAGACCTGACACAGTCTGAGCTTGCCTGCGTGTTCCTCGCAGTTAAGGCAATTTGTTTTGACACGGCCGTCAGATGCACTGAGCATGCCCAGACCGCTATGTCAGGGCTCTCTTTAAGCGTTGCCTGGTTATGTAACGCGCTGATGTCGCTGTCCGCTTTGGCCGGGCTTTTCTGCCCTGAGTCTGTTAGATGACAGCATTCAGCTCCCATGTGCCACAAGCTCCGTTCTGCTGCTTAAAACACATAATGAAGAAGTGCAGCCCCCATCTTGACGTATTGTTCCTGTCCTCTTTGTATCTCTTTACATGCACAACTGGAGCCACAAGACGCCTGATGAGCTTCTTCATATCAGTCTTGCTTAAATTCAGGAATCAACATGCAATTTCAGTTTTAGTTTTTTTTTTTTTTTTTTTTGCTACATAGCATTTTGGTGAATATTTTATAATGTCTAATCATTTCGCAAAAACAAGAAAGTTAGTCAATGAAAATATGACCAGGTCACATTTCACCACAATTAACAAGTTAAATTAACATTTATTTATTTATTTAAAAAGACATTTTCTTTTGATTTAGATCTTTTTTATTTTGATTTTCTTTACTTTAATATTTTTTTTTTAACCATCAGTACATCGAATACTAAAGTTATGTACAAATGCTATAAAATGTAAATAATGTATTTTTATGACACTAATATGAATGAGATTTTGTGCATTAACACTCTTTACAGTCAAAATATTACCAAAAATGAGCAGAAACTCTCTTTTTTCCTTTTTTTTATTTATTTATTTATTTATTTTTTAGGAGTTTTAATATCTTTTTTAGTTTTTTTTTTTGTCCAGTGTTCTCAAATGAAGGGTTGGGAGGGTTACTTTTAAAATGTATTCCGTTACAGTTACAAATGACTTTATTAAAAAAAGTATTCAGTAACGTAATCCAAGTACCACAATATAAAAGTAATGTAATCTGATTACTTTTGAATTACTTAAGTTACATATGTAAATAAAGTCAAAAAAGCAATATCTAATACTTTTAACTATGACCTTAAAATTAAAACTAATAAAACTGTAGTATAAACTATTTGAAACTATTAAAAATCGTGTATTGTTTCACCATCTAGATATTACACCCCGTATATATATTTATATAAAAGGCTATGCAGACATCTAGTGGCTATATCAGTTTAGTATTTAGTATGCTATGATCTTTCTTTATTGCATTGACCGATCCGGGGTGTGGGGACTCTCGTGTTCATTTCTACATTTTCCAGCTCATTTTCTGCTAGAAAATTTACACAACTGCAGTCATGCACACCATGGAATTTTAAATCACTAACAAACACTAAATTTTAGCTAACATGATGATTTCCATGCTAGTTGTACCTGCAAATGTTCAAATTGGTTGAGTAGCCTTTGTTAAAGCAAGAGTCTTCATGCATAGCTTACGCTGTACAACTATGTTATTTCCTTTGTCCTTTTTGAAGACAAAATAACTGAAATTTCCAGACATGAAAATGCTTTTCCCAGCAGGCGGCATCGTAATTAATTAACTTTAGCAGCGTCTCATACCGCATTTGAGGAGAATAATTGCGTTTGACTGGTGTTATTTGCGCACGCACCAGCAGGTGGCTCTCGTGAGTCAACACGTGTCAACAGAACCAGGAACTACTGTATGATGAAGCAGCACTAAATAGGTTATATAGCGTTATGTCAAAACACTCATTTATTTAATTTTAAATGAAACAAGTAATCTTGATAGTATTCCCAATTTTTACAAAATGTAACTGTAATCTGAATACTTTTTTTATGTAACTGTAACGGATTACAGTTACTAGATTTTTGTATCCTGGTTACGTAACGCCGTTACATGTATTCCGTTACTCCCCACCCTGCTCAAATGTGATTCTCATTAGAAACAGTTAACAGTAATACACTCATTTTCACTTTAAAAATAGTATACTAATAATATAGCTATCTATCTTTCTGTCTATACATATATAATTATATATAGTATGAATATGATTTATTACATATAGTATTAAGTTCCATTTGTGATTTTTTTTTCATGACACTAATAAGAATGAGATTTTCTGCATTAAGATTATTTGAATTTGACGCAAAATGTGTTTTTTAAATTGTTTTATTGTTTATTTATTTATTGTTTTTATTTACCAGTGTTCTCAAATGTGATTTTTATTAGAAACAAATAACAGTAATACATTCATTTCAAAAATATACAATATACATTATTTTTTACAATATACATCAAATACTAATATATCGTATAAATACTTTTTATAAATACAATTTAAATATATAATTTATATATAAAGAAATGTAATAAATGTATTTAAATAAATTTAAATGTTTAATAGTCATGAAAAAATATATAATGGTCCTAAAAATAGGGTTAATTTTGTTAAATCAAAATATAATTGTCTTATTGGTTTCTTTTGATTTTGTGCTGAAATATGACCTGCACATGATCTGAGATTCACCCGAATACTAAAAAAAAAAGGTCCTGAGGCCCAATGACATGAGACAAAAATATCCCGTCTTGGATATCAGATGAATATGAGTTTCTGTCGTCCTGTGGGAGTCATTCAGGTTGAATGTGGCCCATCATGCAGTCTGTCTGTTCACCCCCAACTGCTCTAGTCTTTGGCACCTTTTCTCTCTCTCTCTCTCTCTCTCTCTCTCTCTCTCTCTCTCTCTCTCTTTGGTTTTGCACTCTGAGGCAACAGATGGAGGTTTGCACGGTGGGTTGGGTTGGGATTAAGGCTCTGGATTCACTCCCAGTGTTTCTAATGGCAGGAGTTTACTGTCCACTATCATAATCTGCCCTGTGCATGCATGTTTCAAGCTCTACACTCCCAAGTCTTTTTAAACAGCAATATACTGTGATGTTTGTGCACAATAACCGCAGATCGCTCTTCCATACAGTGGCATAATCAAATTAAATCACGTCAGGTGCAGTAAACCCCTGCCTGTACCTTTACGTGTGTTTATATTTAGTAAGGCATTATTAAGGAAGGATGTCGGTGCGCCATCTGTCGTGCGTGTGAGTCATTTTTACTCCATACATTCACCCTGCATGAATTCCTGTCTCGATTGTGCTGTATATATTCCATCTGTCGCAGATTGCATTGGCGTTTGGGTTACACAAGCTCTTTCCTTTCATGGCAAATGAGACGGCCTACAAATAGCAGCGTAGAGGAGCTATCGGTATCCCGACACCGTTACCGATCTCTGCTCGGCATTGATCACACATTTCTACTGGCGATCAGGATTTGAAAGCGTGCCAGGCGATGGGGAGGAAAGGAGGGAGAAAGAGCCATTTGTGATCAGAAAGATTCACAAACGGCTCAGAGATGCTGTGAGAGAGGAGAATGCTGAGCTCACTGTAGGGCTGTCAGAAAAAAATCGAATTTCAAATATTCGTCTAATTAAAAAAAAAAAAAAAAAGAAAATCCACATTCGAATGCAAAACGTTGCATTCGAATTTTAGTTGTGTGTTAGGCAGCCTTATCAGTGGCACACGAGATGCGACAACGATGTCGCTGTCATTGGATTTTAATGTTTTTGTTAGCCTATCCAGTTGAACCGACTAGATGCGGCGCTGCTACGTTGTTCATTCAAAATATTGCGGAAAACGAGAGCATCTGTGTGGAGATGTTGTTTACGGTGAAACTGAAACCAAGCCGTTCACGAATGCATATTTATCGCATTTTCTATAGGGACATCTATCACCGTTGCACTCACGTCTCGCACAAGAGAGACACATGTTTAGAAAGCCATGTAAAATTAATGTAAGTTCAACTTTTAAAAAAACATGTCTCAAGACTTTATGGCGGGTTTTCCCCATCCCACTTCATGTCAAGTTTTTAAATGAAGAAAGTAGCCTACTCTTTGTGATTGGTTTTCGGTCCTTTGTATTAAACTATACATACATGCATAGTGCTGGTTTTTTTTCTAATTGTTTAAGCAACTTTATGAATTATATATGGTTTATAAACATTATTTTAAATATTATGCACTTTTTTCAAAGATAGTAGTGTTATTTTATTACACTTTGAAGAAACGTGCATAATATTTTGCTCGATGCGCCCTCTTGTGGCCTCAGGAGAGAAGCCAAAAGCTTTTTTCCCCCTAACTGAAGTTATGCCTTTTAAATTCGAATATAATTAATTTAAAATAATAATAAATAATCATATTTAAGTAGAAAATTCGAAACTAGTTTTTCAGTCATTTTGACAGCCCTAGCTCACTTCGGCTTCTAAAAATGTAATGTCTTATTTTGGATTACATTTGACCACAAAAAATGTAATCTAAATAAAAAAAAAAAATCTATATTTATAAATATATAATTATTATATATATATTTCATGGAAATTATTACATTTTCAGTCAAAATATAATGTGTGCGTGTGTGTGTATATATTATATATATATATATATATATATATATATATATATATATATATATATATATATATATATATATATGACCCTGGAGCACAAAACAAGTCTTAAGTAGCACAGGTTTGTACCAGTAGCCAAAAATACATTGTATGGGTCAAAATTATCTATTTTTCTATGCCAAAAATCATTAGAATATTAAGTAAAGATCATGTTCCTTGAAGATATTTAGTGAATTTCCTACCGTAAATATATCAAAACTTAATTTTTGATTAGTAATTTGCATTGCTAAGAACTTCATTTGGACAACTTTAAAGGCGATTTTCTCAGTATTTAGATTTTTTTGCACCCTCAGATTCCAAATTTTCAAATAGTTGTATCTCGGCCAAATATTGTTCTATCCTAACAAACCACACATCATTGGAAAGCTTATTTATTCAGCTTTCAGATGATGTATGAATCTGAAATTTTAAAAAATTGACCCTTATGACTGGTTTTGTGGTCCAGGGTCAAACATATATGTATGTATATATGTATGTATGTATGTACTGTTATACTGTGTGTGAGAGATTTTGAGGTTTTTTTTTTTCATAGAAATCATATAAAAGAGAATGAGACCTATTTTTAAGACTGTTATGATCTTTTTTTTTAGTTTAGATTTTTTTATTTTCATTTTCTTAAACCTGAATCTCATTGGAAACAGACAGTAAATTTATTTTCATTTTCACTTAAAAATACACTGTTATTTACAAACAAATACTAATATACATTACATACAGTATAAATAAAGTGCCATTTGTGATTGGAAGGAGGCCGATTTATTGTGTCTCAGAGACACTGTGAGTGAGGATAATGCCGAGCTAAGCTCCCCATCGCTTTTCTGCCCGTGACACAAACACACACACACACACACACACACACACACACACACGCACGTACACACACTATCCTCAGAAGGCACGTGCGCACCATAATTAGAGCTGGTGATGTCAGCCAAGTTCCAATCCACGCCTTCTCCATCCTACACGTTCACGCTCCGAGATTCGTTTCATCCTGCTTAATTGCACGGAGGGAATTACGGCAATTTGGGAGATTAGTGGTGGCTGCAGAAGGTGCAAGCGTGTTAAAACGAGTGAGGCGGAGGGGAGGTTACGATCATATGCAGGATTTCTTAATTCCGGGGAATATTGGGCCGCAGGGTTTGTGACATTGAGCTGTGTATTATCCAGTGAAGGGGAATGATGGTGACTCAGCAGCACATCAGAGAGGGAAAGCCTGAATTACGGCGCCCGCGGGGGCTTGCTTTTAATTAAGTCTGCGCCATCTCGTTATGTCAATCATTTGCGGTGTTGGGATACACGGTTATGCAAGAACGATTAAAATTACTCTGTGAAATCAAAATATGAGTTTTGTGGCTTTTATTTTGTGTGCTGTATGAAGTGCTGTTCTTGCTCAGTATTTTTAGCTTGTTTCCAAGTGTAAATGTCTAAACATTCTTAAGTCAAGATACATTGGTTTGAGATGCAAAATGACATAAGTAGTCATTTTCTGAGAAATCTATTAAATTGAGATTTTGCTTAAAATAAGAAGAAAAAAAAAAATCAGCCAGTGGGGGCCCTTTTAAGTAAGTTGATTTTTCTGACCCAATATTTCATCTCACTTCATTTTGTTTTTTTAAGAAAAGAAGACTTCTTATTTTCAGTTGTTTTGGTCATGATTTCCAGTACAAATATCTAAACATTCTTAAATCAATTAACATTTACTTGAAATGCAAAATGACATAAGATATTAAGTCTTGTTTTCTAAGAAATGTATTAAAATTAAGTGATTAAGATTTATTTTCTTATTTCATTTTGCTTCTAAAGTAAATGCATCTTGATTTAATAATGTTTAGATATTTTTACTGAAAATCAAAGCACAAATATTAAGGAACAACAGCACTTTTTTTCATTAACAAATAAACAAGTTTTCTAGGAAAAAGACCAAAAATATTGACGACTTGTCTTGCTCTCAAGCGTATGCAATATTTTGTCCAATCAGATGCTGTACTGAATGCGAATGTCCCGCCCCTTGACCCTGACATGAGTTTATTAGTGTTATGATATTAATTTGCTTTTTAAACAACCCTTTGATATGTCACGTCCTGACTTCCTGTTTCAAAAGAAGATATTGCATTTGTTAGGAAGTATTATTAAAGTGAAGGCAGTCAGTTTTGATGTCATTGACTTTATGTCTCAGTGCTGGTACAATTATGAACTGTTGAACCAGAATGTTGCTGGTTCAGTCAGCATAAGGAGAGATTTGACAACATTGTGTCCTTAACCAAGACTCCATTATCCTGGTAATATGTTCATGGCAGCGTTTTATGATTAAATTGTATGAAAGACATGGAAAACTGATGAGTGATGTAAAAGCATCATTACAGATAAACTCTTCTGTCTCTGTCCAGCTGCTCCCGAAATCATCGGCCACAAACGAAGCGAGAACAAAAAAGAAGGTGAAAATGCGACACTGTACTGCAAATCGGTGGGATATCCGCATCCTATGTGGATATGGCGCAAGAAAGTGGGCCGGGGTTCTTACATTGTACGTAAGCAAGTCATATACAATATATATCCATATTCTGCTCACCACGGCTGGAATTATTTAATCAAACATACAGTAAAAATGTGAAATATTATTACAATTTAAAATAAGTGTTTTCTATATGAATATATTGTAAAATGTAATTTATTCCTGTGATCAAATCTGTATTTTCAGCATCATTACTCCAGTCTTCAGTGTCACATGATCCTTCAGAAATCATTCTGATATGCTGATTTCTAATATGCTGAATATGCTGACATTTCTTCTTATTATTAGTGTTAAAAACGGTTGTGCTGCCAAATATTTTTGTGGAAACCGTGATTCATTTTATTTTTCAGGATTCTTTGATTAACAGAAAGTTCAAAAGAGCAGCATTTATTTGAAATGGAAATCTTTTGTAACATTATAAATGCCTTTACTGTCACTTTTGATCAATTTAATGCATCTCTTGGTGAATAAAAATATTAACTTTAAATGTTATTTAAAGGAATAGTAAATAGTAAAATAAAAATTGTGCCATCATTTACTCTCCTTCATAGTATGACTTGAAATCACATTGAAATGTACTTCTATTTCATAGACAGATGATGAGATAATGTAATGAATTAGATGAATTTTCTCTTCATTTTTTCTCTCTTAATAGGACATTGACAACAGCACCGGCCGCTTCTTCATCATCAACAAGGACAATTTCACAGAACTGAGTATCATCAGTCTGGACATCAGCACAGATCCGGGCGAGTACATCTGCAACGCCTCAAACATAATCGGCTCCAAAGAGTCCATGACCATCCTGCGGGTGCGGAGTCACCTCGCCCCGCTGTGGCCTTTCCTGGGCGTCCTGGCCGAGATCATCATCCTCGTGGTCATCATTGTGGTTTACGAGAAGCGCAAGAGGCCGGACGAGGTTCCAGACGGTAAGTAGCGCTCTGCTTTTAAGGATTTTTGCTAAAAGTCTTGTGGTATGATTTCCTGAAATGCTGATCTTGACCGGTAATATAATATCATTCTGAAGTGCTGTTGTTTGGGCAGTAGATCAGAAAATGAAGTGAATTGTTTTAGAAATGTAGGGCTGCACAATTATGACAGACTACAATGGCTAATTTTACTTGATAATAGTGACATAAAACACTTATTTTGTGGGAGGCAGCTGCATGCAATGAAGCTATACATGCAAAACAGACTTTAAATGCAGTAAGCATAAAGTACTGCAGGAATGACATGTTTTTGGAACAAAAAGCCAATAGGATTTTTCCATTGGCTTTTGGATTATTGAAGAAAATAAGCCCTGTGACCAACAAAAGTTTATGATTCTTACATGTTTTGTTCTTCATGATAATCTTCACAACTTTTATGAATTTTGAAGCTTAAATATAATTGCCATAAAGAGTCAAACAGGCTATAAACGAACTACACCATTAAGTTTCCAACAACTCTTTCAACCTAGACACTTGTAAGTTGTTGCCTTTTCCAAGACACATAAAAGCTTAAAAATCCTGAGTGGGGTATTACTGATGTATTTTATGTATGAGAATAAAACGTGAAAATATCTTGAGCTTGTGTTAAACAGACCTTATTTCAAGCATTTAATCAAAAAACACTTTGAATTTAGCACAATGCAACTAGAAGTGCAAAAATGCAACTAATTTCCGACTCATTCCTGCAGCACTCTATTGCATGTCTAAAATTTCAAAAAATTACTTTCTCAAAAGTACGGAAAGAATCATTAATAGAATCAAAATCAGAACAGTAATTGTCAGTAATTCCTGTAATTCAAATTGCACTGCCATTGCATTCACGTTATCAACAGAACGGTCTGTGATTGATTATACAGCTCAACCGCTGCCAAAAACGTTGCAAAGAGAAAATCTGGATGCATCTGAAGTTGACATAAATACTGACTGCTGTCATCAAAACAATGACTTAATTCCATCAGCAATAACTGCAATCTTATGCAGTATATTCAGATAATTGTATGTACCACACAAACAGACAAAACTAGAATAATCCATACAGGCTGTTTTGAACATTGAAGCCGCCATCAATAATATATTCTGAAGCAGGTTGTTAGTGGGTCATTTACGGATGGGGCTTTTAGCGTAGTTGCGCGAGTGAATATTCATGAGTGTTGAGTCAGAGGAGAGCCACTGGGAAATACTGACCTCTATGCTTGACCACGTTTTAATCTGAGACCGGATCCTCTACTAGAAAGACAAATCAGAACACTAGAGCTCTTCACATTTGTACACTCTTAAAGTTAATGAATAATTGATTCAGTCGTCAGCTGCACATGATTCTCTCGTCTCAGTAAGATAAACAGATATGTTAATATTGTCTGGTTATCACAAGATTTTTGGAAGCAAGTCTATGTTTCTTTTTATTAATCCATTTTGTCACACTTTGCACTTTTAAAAATAAAGTTTCTAAAAGTGTGGGTTTGTAGCGATGCAATTGAAGAGCTATTTTGGGTTCCCCAAAGAACCTTTCAGTGAACAGTTCTTAAAGCAATAGTTCACCCAAAAATGAAAATTTGCTGAAAATGTCCTCACCTTCAGGCCATCAAAGATGTAGATGAGTTTGTTTCTTCATCAGATTTGGAGAAATGTAGCATTGCATCACTTGCTCACCAATGGATTCTCTGCAGTGAATGGGTGCCGTCAGAATGAGAGTCCAAACAGCTGATAAAAACATCACAATAATCCACAAGTAATCCACACCACTCCAGTCCATCAATTAACATCTTGAGAAGACAAAAGCTGTATCTTTGTAAGAAACAAATACATCATTAAGATGTTTTTAACTTCAAACCATTGCTTCCAGCTATAATCCATATTAACGCTTCCTCCAGTGAAAAAGTCCATCTCCTGTTGTCTCTTACATCAAAATCCACCAACATATTTGTTTTGGACTGTTATGGCTTGGAAACGGTGCTTAATGTGTACATATTTCTCTCCTGATTCAGAGGAGACGAATTTGTGATTAGAGGAAGCGTTATTATGGATTATGGACTCGTATTTTGACCAGAAGTGATGGTTTAAGTTAAAAGTTAAAAACGCTTTTATGATAGATTTGTTTCTTACAAACATGCAGCTTTTGGCTTCACAAGGTTACTTGTGGATTATTGTGATGTTTTTATCAGCTGTTTGGACTCTCATTCTGACGGCACCCATTCACTGCAGAGGATCCATTGCTGAGCAAGTGATGCAATGCTACATTTCTCCAAATCTGATGAAGAAATAAATTAATCTAGATCTTGGATGGCCTGAGGGTGAGCACATTTTCAGCAAATATTAATTTTTTTGTGAACTCTTTATGTAGCGTGAAGAATATTTTAATAATCTAAAGAAATATTTTCCACTATAAAGAGCCATTTGTGCAATGAAAATGATTCATCGATGTTAAAGGTTCGTCAGTGCCAATAAAGAACTGATATTTTTAAGAGTGTGGCCGCAGGGGAAGAGCAGGAGAGGACGGGGAATCATCCCGGTAACCAGCGAGGCGGTCGGTCTAAACAGGCTCCGTTCTGAACATGTTGAGGCTGCGAGTGTGACAGTCTCTAAAGGGATGCAGTCAGGCATAGCTCCATGCTAATTTGACCTTTGCAGAACCACAGAAGGGTATCTCAGAGCCAGGGGTGGTCAGACGCTACCCTTTTCAATGTGCTGCGAGATGCACCGTGTTCTAGTGACTGACAACACATGACTTACAATCTCAACTTAACTCTAGCTAGAACTAAACACACACCTGTCTTATTTAGTCTCACTGCAGTCTTTATCAGATCCAACATCTACCCAGTAAGTGTTTGTTTACATGTCTAGCAGTAAATTGCATGGGATGCGCTGGGATTTCTCATATACAAACTCTGCAAGAATAAAAAAGCAATATACTATTAAAGTCAAGATGACCAGTTTACTTTCTCTATAAACATTCCTGCTTTTATAAGCGATTCATGCGTGCATGTTTGTCCAAAGGAAAAAGTCTGTTGTCTTGATCATTAAAATAATTACTTGCTTTACAGTTAAATATAGGGCTGCATGATAATGGTTAAACTCAATCACGATTATTTAGCTCAAAAATCACAATTATTGTCATTTTAGAAATTTCTTTTTACATTTATCAGAATTATTACACTTTCACAGAAGCGCAAATCAAGAAAACGTCAACTTGCATGGATCATTTTACCTCATCTAGTTTCCTGATGTATTATAATTATCATATAAGTTAATACACTCTACAATTTTTTTTACAAATTTCAAAAGCTAAACCTGTGAAATTCCTAACATTAACTAATTTTACAGTTACAGTTTTCTGTTAAAACATCACAAATGAATTTGTATTATGACACAGAGATTGTGTGCATTTGTTAAGCAACCACTATTGCAAATATATTCGAGATTCATGTTCAGATTTATTTCAGTTCATCACTGAGGTTTGATGGCAGATTTAGTCACAGCAAACAATTGCGTGAAATAAAACAGACTGGCACTATTACACTTTCACTTGAGCAAAATATCACAGATCGCTAAACTCCAACTTGCATGTTTGTTGGTAAATTTAGATCACCAGTGATTATTTTTCCCTCAGCGCAGAGAGTGTGCACATGGTTGCCAGGTTTGGAAGATCAAGTAAAACATTGGGCAGAAAAGCTTTGATCGAGGGATTTGAACTCTTGACATCTGGCAACCGCAAGCATGAAAGCTAGTGGAGGCTTGTTGCAAGATAAAGCAAAAATTAAATGTTTTCAGGGTAAATAACCAGCTGGTAAATATTGCAGATGATTACACTTAATTAATAAAGAGAAGCAAAAACCGTGAATGCAAATAAAATACAATTTATCATGCAGCCCTCATTGTTTAGGCTCGTTTTGTTAGTAATGTTGCAGCCATTGTTAATGTATGAAAGGTTATATCGATAATAGAAAATAATGATAGATTTGAAAGTCTGTTCTGTTGGGATACTGGCGAGGAACTTGTTGATCGGGGCCGTGAATGTTGTTTCATGTTGACGTGTAGTTTGTGTGCTGATGAACACACGATTTGTCAGGTGAGCTGTGAGTGCTAAACCAGCACTGCTTCTGGCAACAAACAGGACAGTTTCAGCTGAAAACAATCAGGGTTTTGTGTGTTTATATTAAAATATACACCCAAGGCAGTAAGTGTATAACCCAGATGCTCAATCAAACTGAATTAAAGTGTTTAACGATTGTGAGTCCCTGCCTGAAAGTCTATTTTTTTTCTTCTTAATATAATGGCTTCAAGTAAATAACAGGTGAAACTTTGTTTTTTTCCTTTTCCATGTGGCTTCATATTCTTTGTTGTTGGTAAGTTTGAGAACTTGCATGTCTTGAGAAATTTCTGCTTCTCTTTGTCTCTTCATTCAGGCTGTGATGTTGACGCGTGCTTATCTAATTATCAAAAGATATTAAAAAGCTGTTTGTATCATCAGCAGTATTCACTGTGACCGGATTCTCTCCTGTTAATTGTATGATTCGTAATGGGATAATTTACAACATTCAAAATATTTGTTTTTAGTATTTCATTCATCAAGGTATAGGAAATTATCATAATTTGAGCTTCTGGAATATAGTAATAGAGTTTTCTGTGTGAAGTCAAAAACGTGATGGATGAATCTTATCAAAACATGTTTATTTTGACATTTCACATTTATATAAATATATATATATATATTTCACATTTTTATCTCCCTTACTGTATTACAGTAAAACTTTTACTGTAAGTGTTTTTTAATCATGAAAAAGTCATATCACCATGATCTTTGTGTAATTAATAATTTTTAATAATATTTACAATCTTTAAATATTTAGGTTTTTTTTATACTACAGTAATCAGAATTAGTTTTATATTGCATTCCATTGCAGTAATGAGAATTGAGGAATAAGTGTGGTTTAAAAAAAATACAAAATGTAAAATTAAATATTTAATATTGAATAAAATTCTAATTATATATAATAAAAATATAATTCAGATTTTTACATATTTATTTTTATATAATTGTATTTTATAAAATAAGTATTTTTATAATACGTTATTTGTAATTACATAGAAATACACTTAATTATTATTATTAATATATATATATATATATATATATATATATAAATATAAAATATAATTTTGCAGTGAAATATGGCTTGTATATGCTCATAAGATTCACCCTTACATCTCTGTAGTGAGTCAACACATGACCTGGTTACTTCTGTTCATTTATTCAAAGCGGTCCCTTGAGACACCTTCCTAATGAATAAAATGAGAATCATAGTAATGTGGATAGAAAAACAGTTCATTGCTTAATTTTTAAGCATCAATTCTGGCGTGTCTGGTTGTATGTTTTTCTCTGGATGATTCGCTGAACGACCTCTACAGACACTATCTTACAGCAAGACCGCATGCAAAACATGGAGTAAGGAGAGAAAGTTGGTGTGCATGAACGGTGTGTTCTGTTTTGTGGTTTGGGGAGGATTTGTCCCCAGGAGAGGGAGTGATGGGAGGCTGCACTAGATTAAGGTAGATTATATCTGCCCACAGTCTTATCAACAGAATCAGAGATGAGGACGTAATGCGATGACGCACGTTACAGCTGAAATCCTCGTGCCAGGATTTCATGTTTCCAACAGCGGCGTCCTCTACACCTCTGTGTGCAGATATACTGACACGAGTGAAAGTGAATTACTGCATGAACGTTTGTTCACACTGACGGTGATTTTATTCAACTGGAGGTCGAATAATCAATGTTATTAGCAGACAGCACAATAATGGCCATAGTTTCTGAAAATCTGAACAACAAATGAGTGTATTATTAGTAAATATAAGATCCTGCATAATATAATATAATGGAAAGCAACTGTATATAATGCATTATATCATGAACAAGATGAATGTTTATCGGTGATTGGAATGAAAATTGCAATGGAAAATGAAATGTGCTATTATCATTTTTAACTGTTTTGCAATCCTTGTGATTTTTTTTCTTTAAATTTAAATGTGAAATATAACCCTGCAAACCACAGTAGCATATATAATAATGTATATAATATAATATAATATAATAATGTATATAATATAAATGGAAAGCAGCTGTATATAATGCATTATATCATGAAACAAGATGAATGTTTATCAGTGACTGGAATTAATTGCAATGAAAATCGCAATGTTTTGCAATCCTTGTAATTTTTCTTTTAATTTAAATGTGAAATAAGGCCTTGCAAACCACAGTAGCATATATAATATAATATAATATAATATAATATAATATAGGAAAACCACTGTATATAATGCATTATATCATGAACAAGAATTAAAATGCAATATAATATCAAATGTGCTCTAAGCTGTTTTGGCTGTTTTGCGAATCTTGTAAATGTTTTTTAATTTAAATGTGAAATATGAGCTTGTAAACCACAGTAGTATTTCTATGACTTTCCAAAAGAGGAAATAAAATATGGAGAGATTGATTACACTGATCAGAAGAAATAAAGATGTCAAATTTGCCATTGTATTAGAAACTGTAAATTAATGGTAAGGTAATATTACACAAAGTATAGTGTTATAAATGTACATTATGTTTTTTAAAAATTTAATTATAAAAACTTTTGATTTATGATGTTAATAACTGTGGAAACGTGTCTGTGAAAAGAGTCCATTGTGTCACTCAAAAATTGCGTAAGGTTAACTCTGCTCAACATTATGTGTTACTAGAAATGGCCATATTCCGTCCTTCGGATGAGACGTTAAACCGAGGTCAAGACTCTCTGTGGTCATTAAAAATCCCAGGATGTCCTTTGAAAAAGAGTAGGGGTGTAACCACGGCATCCTGGCTAAAATTCGCCCATTGGCCTCTGACCATCATGGCCTCCTAATCATCCCCATACACTAAATGGCTTCATCACTCTGTCTCCTCTCCACCAATAAGCTGGTGTGTGGTGGGCGTTCTGGTGCAATATGGCTGCCGTCGCATCATCCAGGTGGATGCTGCACACTAGTGGTGGGGATGAGGAGGCTCCCCCCTTCTATGTAAAGTGCAAGCGCTATATAAATGTAACAAATTATTATATTACATCCTCAGATCTTATTACAAAATTGAATACTGGAATCGCTGGTCAGTGTGAACAACCCTTTACACTGGAGCTGCTGACTCATTAAATGGGTTGAACATTTGTTTGGTCTGTTATATGTAAATAGTGATGGGTAAACGCTGATTATTTTTGATCTGAATGTTTAGTCTGACGGTTGTGAATTCAGAAGGATGAGGTTTTAATCTCAGATGTGTGTCAGAGAGTCATATTATCCCATCATAACCTGCTTGGTGTCCAGCGCTGTGAATGCTGCTGCCTGTGGACGCATGTGCTGTCCTGACACGCATACACTAACCAGAACTACCCATCTGTCTGTGGAGAGACGCAGTGACCTCTAACTCAAATGACCTTCCTGCATCAGCAATAACCTGCTCGACTTCTGCTGCCGTTTTATTCATCTGCAGAGCAGATTTATGCAGGGTCAAAACACCAGTTGATTTACATGTCTTTTCCAGCTGTTCATTATTTTTATATTTTATATTTTTTGTTTTATATTTTATTACATTTTTCATCTAATATTTCATTTTAATATTTTTTTAAACTTTATTTCAATTAACAAAATGATTTTCAAGTTTTAGAAATTTCAGTATTGCAACTTAAACTTATTTTATTTCAGCGAATTACGAAGGCAACATTTCCATTTTTTAAATACATATATTTTTTAAGTTTTTCAACTGTTTATATTTTATTTCTGCTTTATTTCAATTAGGAAAAATTATTTTTAGTAATTTTATTACTTAAACTTACTAATTTATTTAGTTTGCTGCCAAGACAAAATTGCGATTTTTTTTTTTTTTTCCCCCATCTAATATTTATATTTTATTGCAGCTTTATTTCAGTTAATAAAATTATTTTGGTAGTTGCCAAGGCAAAATGTATTTTTAAACTAATTATTGTTGTTGTTATTATTATTATTATTTTAACAGAGCATAACAGTATCCATAGAAATTTCCTTGACTTGTCCAGGACAGAAAAATCACAATTTTAAAATTCACTTATATTTGCGATGATCTTGAGAACCCATATAAATGTCCTCAGTGGAGATCATGGGTTTTTTATTAATATTAGTTGAGAATCTAAACATTTAAAAGCAAATTATGCGTTTGCACTTCGATTGTGACATCATAAGCCGAGACAGAGGAAAAAAAATAATAATAATTTTTCAGAATGTTGGTCTCAATAATATAATATAATATAATATAATATAATATAATAGCTTTAATAATTACAAAATGTAATTTGGCATCTGTTGCATTTTACACTGACCATTTAAAGTGAAATAACTCAATAACAATCAATTTATCATCTCATTTTGTGAAACTACTACTTCAGAAAAAAGTATAGTGTAATGGAGTGTGATGGATAAATGTCTTTTTTCTTGCATGTTCTTCACTTGCATGTTGACCCTGATGAAGATGATGAACCAGCTGCACCAATGTAAGAACACAATTTATGAACACCGTAAATGAGTTTATTAACATTACGATGCTGCAGAGTGTTTAACCGTACACATCTGTCACGCAGAAAAACGAACTCCACGAACAACCACAAAGACAAAAACGTACGACAACGGAACACCAACTGAGCCCACGGACCAACGCAAAAGAAAGCTGAAGGTTTACGCTTTATGATTCAGTTTGGAGTTACAAAGCAGCATGCGAACATTCCCTTTAGTCGACTAAATGCTTCCCCTTCCCCTGTTTCCAGATGACCAACTGCATATCCTGACCATACGGACGTATCCGAGGAGAGGAGACGCTCCTGGCGATTTTCAGCGACGCATATCCTGCCTCACGTGGAGAAGAAAACAACAATAACGACAGCATTACACTGGCAGAAACGAACAATAAAGACTGTCTTAAGTTTGCCTTATTCAGGCTCATGATCTGTGTGAATGTGGAACTGATTGAATCATTCTGAAGGTGATGATGAAGATGATGATTTTACTACATGTGCTATTAACGTTGCATTTCGTTCTTTTATCATGCCCTCCTGCTGCACTAATTCTTTTTCATATCTACATGTTGTCTCGAATGCATGCAATAACATAATCGAATAAGATTCCGATATCGTTTTTCTATTGTTACTTTAAGTGGCGTTGCATCCAAATGAATAGCCTGTGTGTGTGTGTGTATATGTGAGAGAGACCATATCTGTGTGTGTGTGTGTGTGTGTGTGTGTATGTGTGTGTGTGTGTTTGTGTGTGTGTGTGTTTTTAAAGAAATTTAAATTGATAAAAAAAAAGTAAGAAATCATTGAGATCTTTGTACAGTTTATCATCCAATAAAACAATACTAAAAGGAGGTGTTTTGTCTTAAACTAGAATGCAAGAACCTTTGTGAGTGGCAGAACAGTATTTAATCTTAAAGCTGATATTGTATTAAATGAAATGGATACATGCAACATTTATTTTCTAGAGTTTAGACGTCTTGTACATGTGGTGCTGTAAGTGTTCAAATATTACGATAGCATCTGTAAAAAGTAAAAGAATATATCTTTTTTTTTTGTAAATGTCCTGTTTCTTTTTAGAGAAAAGATGATTCTTGTACAGCATGGCTATAATCCTATGCAATATGTATTCATATAGACCTACTGACAATTGTAAGATGGGGCGGGTTTGTTTAATTTCAGAGAATAAAAAAGCTTTAACGGGACAGTTCAGAGATAAGGGTACTTCGCATTTGAAATGCACTGCTGATCAATACAGTGTGTGTCATCATGACAATGGACCAACATTCAAGGGAGGAAGTGGGTGGAGCTAAAGCCATTACAAACTATGTGAAACCAATTGTTTCCTTTTTCAAAATAAAGCTTCCAAAATATGTCACTGTTTCTGTGTTTCTGTAGAAATGTACTATAGATGACCCGCCTTAGCAACTGTTGCCATTTGTCTTTTGCCTTACTGACTTTATTGCACATTTTTTTTACTGAAAATCATACTTTTAATTATTCCTATGGGCATTCTGTAAAGCTTATTTATATGCTATTATGGCATTTATTAATATTTTAATTTTAGCTTCAGTTTGAATAATTTTGCTATGTCATCTTTTGTCATTTTTATTAGTTTGTTTTTTATTATTTCTATTTAGGTTTCATTTTTTAATTTTAGTGTAGCTATTTATTTCAGTTAACTGCCAACATTTTTTTTCTTTACGTTTTTCAAGTTTAGGTGTTTCATCTAATATTTAGATATTATTTCAATTAATGAAATGATTCTTAATAGTTTTAATTGTTCTAATTTTAATACTTAAACATTTTATTTCATTTAGTTGCCAAGGCAATGTTTATATTTTTTATTTTTTCGATGTATTTCATCTAATATTTATATTTTATTTCTACTTTATTGCAGCTGATGAAATGATTTATAACTAATTTTATAACTATAGTAATTTTATACTTCAGCTTATTTTCAGTTAGCTGCCAAGTAACATTTCTATTTTATAAAATTTTTAGGTTTTTATATATATATATATATATATATATATATATATATATATATACTCAGTTAATTTTTAACTTTAAGTTTTTCATATAATATTTATATTTTATTTCAGGTTTATTGTAATTAACAATTTTAATAAAGCTATGATTTATTTCAATTGGTTGCTAAAGCAGCATTTCTATTTATTTATTTTTTTACTTTCGTTTTTCATCCAAAACTTTTAATTTATTTAATCTTCATTTCAATTAATGACATTTCTAGTAATTTCTGCTTCAACTTATTTTATTATAATTAGTTGAAATAAATCTTTTTTTTTCAAGATTTTTATGCAATATTTCTATTTTATTTCAGCTTTATTGCAATTAACGAAATGATTCGTTTTATTTTAGTTTTAATCATTTTAGTTTGAATCACAACAGTGATTTTGAGAGCTCATTCTACCTCATTCTTGCGTCAGCTCCTTCAGCTTCTTCTCAACTTCCTCCACGAAACCAGGAAAACCAGAGTCGAGCAGGCAGACGCGCAGTAGTGCCTCCAGGTCTCCAGAGGGCAGCGTGCACTGATGATATGCCATTGGCAGGGACAGCTCACGCTCACCCAGGAAGTACTGAAGAGGAAGAGATTATAATGCGCATGAAAAGTCAGTGTGTACTTCACGGATGACATCTCAGAGGTCAAATTAAAATATCACTGACTACAGTGTCTAATGCAGTGACTCAACACCAGAGCCAGGCTGTCAGATCAATGCAGATCCAGTGGTACCTGAGAAAGGTATTTGATTGACAGCGGTCCCATGGCAACGGCAGGGGCCGCCTGTGGTGCATCTTCAGGGGCCTGAATTAGAAGCAGAAATAGATCCATTCATTATAGTCTCAAAACTCACACAGAGGGCCTCTGCAGCAGATCAATACCCACATTACTAACTGAATATCCTCATCCCTGGCAATCTTTCTCATCCTGCTGCGTGCGGGGTGTCACTGTCACTAACCATATTTTACACAGAGACTTCCCTTTGTGCTTTAGTGTTCACTATATTGAGAGCATCAAGTCTGTGTATTTACATTTCAGATTCACAAATAAGCAGTTCAAATGAGGGTGGGATTATTTCTCTCTCCTCGCCCATTTATCATCATTATGTGGCAATAGCGCCACCTAGTGACGTAAATCCAAATTAACATTATTAGTTAAATTCACTGCCCTTAAATTGAAATCAAAACTGAAACAAAAAAAAAATATATATTTTATTATGCAACCTTCATATTTGCATGATAAAAAAAGACCAAGAAAAAAAAACATCTTTCATTAAAATATGATAACTGATAAATGATTTCTTCTGACTAACCAAAGGGAAAACAATATTAATACTGCAAGCCAATTCTGTCATAATCCAAATTCTGCCCTACATTATTTTCTGATAAATATTACATTATGTCACATTACATGTTTGTTGTACAAGTCATTTCAACTGTTACACACAATAGCTTGTGATAACTTGTGTTTATAGCTTGTGATAGCTTGTGTATATTATATTCAGTAAGTCCAGATAGAAAGATAGATAAACTTTCATAATATTTCATCAAAGTATTATAACTTCTCACATAATTTCTGCTGACTAAGAGAAAATAATATTAATCAATAAATCACAAGCCATTTCTGTCATATGTTGTCACATTACATGCATTAAACGTGCTAATATTGTCACATTACATGCATTAAACATGTTGCACAAGTTCTTTATAGCTTGATAGAAATATTATGTAAAGTAAGTCCAGATAGATGAAATTTTCATAATCTTGCATTAAAATACAACTTCTCAAATGACTTCAGCTGACTAAGGGAAAATAATATTAATCAATAAAATCCCAAGCCAGTTCTCATGATCCATGATCCAATTCAATTCTACATTATTTCCTGCTAAATGTTGTTTTATATCACATTACATGCATTAATAGTTGCTGTTTTATGCTCAGGCCTTGTTCAATCGGTGATATGTTACCCGATACTTATCGGGAAGCTCACCAGTAACTACCAGTCCATCAATGTGACCTGCTGAGAACTGCTTAAAAGCCAAACGACAAACCCACTGTCACTGCAACCTGCTCTAGTAATACCTATTGTACCCACCATAATTACCCCATAGTTTTACTTTATATTAACAAACATCTTTTGAGAAGATGGATGGGTGGATGGAAAATAAGTCTAGTATTTCTAACTTGTTGCTGCTGTGTAGAGGGTCCAGGTTCAGCAGGATCAGATGGAGCAGCAGCTGCAGGTGTGGTCAGATGCTCCTGGACTAGAACATAATCCTGCAGCCTCTCCACAGCCTTACTGCAAAAATCAGTCGCTTCTGCCCGACTACTGCCATCAAACTGCAGTCGGATCAAACGGCTCTCACCCTTACACACACACGCAAAATAAAAAACACAGAAGCATCACTGTACTCTGCTGTATTTTCATATCACGTATCAACCAGGTGTTCCTGAAAACATGCATTAGGAACATAAGACATTCAGTTTAAATAAACTCAATTTCAGCTGAAAACAGCATCAGTGTAATTTTACATGTTGGAGAAGAGATAATTAGCTTAATTAACAAGCCACAGACTTTTTTCTTTGAGCTGTAAGTTGAAGGTCACTTGGAAGCAGTTTTTTTTTTAAATTTGCATATTAAAATTGTTTATTGCTTTCAAGGACAAAGAGGCGGAGCCTGCCTTCAGGACAACACACACACACACATCACATCCTGGTGAGTGTATAAACTACAGATTAAGGTATGGGAACATACTTCATTCATCCAAAATACATAAATGTGAAACATCACAGTGCAGCTTCTCACCTTCATTCTAATGTTGAACAGCAGACTGTCTGATTTGTGCTGGATTTTCAGGAAGCTCCTTACATTGAGCAGAGAAAAGCCCTCCTACGAAAAAAAAAAACGCACAAGAAAACAGGACCACACATCACCATTATCCAGCAGAGACTCATTTAATAGGATTATATCAGGCTGAAAAACACATCATGTAAGCAGAGCAGCATGAACCTGCCATCAGCAAACCTCCTCCAGTGTTTCTAATGCAGATTCAAAAACAGTTGCTGCCAATTCAAGCATAAACTGAATGATCAATTAATATTTTTACTAAATTTTGTGCTGGAGAAAATGTGATTTTTTTTGGGGGGGGGATGCAAAAGTTGCATGGATGTTATGTCAGTGGCTTGGTATATAAATATATAATCAGGTTAGTCAGTGCATCTAAAAAAGCCATTGAGACATTAAGCACAATGTATTTTTTGCTATTACACAAGCATGCCAGAAGGGGGCTCTACTAACAACCTCAATGCATGATTGCCATGTTCACCACACAGGCAATCTGCAAACAGGAACCAAATCAACATTCATTACTGCTATTACTTTTGCTACTACTACTAACAGTTCTACTGATGTGGGTTTAGTTAAAGTTTTACAGCAAGAAGAAACGGTGAAACTTTCCCCTCATTTCATGCAAAATCAAAACTAGAATTATTTTCTTGGATTTTTCATAAGTCACTTGATCACTTGATGTAGAAAGTGCAGTGATTGAATAAACAACATGCTTCTACAGAGATGCACCTCACATCAAGTACATACTTAAACCTAAAAAACAAAACAAAACTGATTTTTACTCTCTGCAGAAAAATGCTTAAAGAAGATAAGATTAAAATTAATATCTTTTGCTTGTAAAATATCGCAACTGCATTGTTTTTTTCATCTGGTTTGTTGTGCAAGTAAAGAACGATTAGATTGTGTTTAGAACAAAAACACAACCTAAACTTTGAAACACATTTGATGGAAAGGTGACCATTTCAAATGTAGAGCTTTTTCTATTTTTTTTCCATCTGTAAACTTGTTACATATAATAAAACAATGCTGCTCAGGTTATAGACACATATCCATGACTGAACGCCGGTCCCTGCACTCAAAATCACCCCATGCTTTGCTCTGGATGGGCACAATGCCTCATTTGGCTCTGTTGTTCTGCATAAAAGCTGGAAATGTGACTCATTCTCCAAATGCATCTCCCCGGCTCACCATGAGGAGCCAGAGACTAGTGTGCCCACGAGTCCAAGATTGAGGCTTATTGTTGGGAGATATCTGAAGCACTCAGCCTGGCAATCCCAAAGGGACAGCGTCAGGCCCGGCGGGACGGGAAAAGGATTATACTGTTCTTTCTGCAGGTGAAAAGAAATACGGTCAAGCTCTTATGATGGGCTCAGCGGAACCTGCGCTATCCTGACCCTGCACTCAGAGCCTGATGGGAAGAAGAGTGTCGACAGCTTAGAGAGTGGCATTTAATAAACAGCCAAAAAGAAACAGAAAAAAAAAAAAAAAACATTTTCATTGGAGACAGATCCTGTGTGTTTTCATATAATCTTACCATGAGTTCCTGGCCTTGAGATACTAGCAGATGACCAGAGGCCAGAATATTCAGCTCCAGCTGGCCAGCGCTTTCACTGGACTCGAAAATCTGAAAGAAACACAAATTGGAAACTAGTTTAGAACCAGAATGTAACAGAGACTTGGGGTGAACTCTATCTGAACAGGAATGCAACTAAAACACCCAGCATCCACTCACTTAACATCACACTTATAACCACCCAGAACACACTAAACATCTACAACAACATCAATCACAATAATTTAATGGTGAAGCAAACAACACCATCTTTAACCAAATCTATTTTAGAATTATTTTTATTAGCAGTATTAATAGCGCTGTTTTGTTATCTTACCAACTTGTTCTACTCATTAAACACTAATTTCTCATACAATTCATACTCATTTTTTCCGGGCTTTCGAAGAAACAACAACTACTGGTTAAAAATGAATGGCGTTTGCTTTTTCCCCCTCTGAGATGTCTGTGTAAATAAGAAATAAAGAATATTTCACTTATAAAACGCAAATGTCCGTTGAGGACGGCAAGAGAAAAAGGCGGGACTTTTCGCTCATGTCTCACCTTCCACGCGCAGTTATTTCCTGAGGATTTGGATTTTGTTATGCTTTCGGGGAGAAGTCGACCGTAGCGTCGCAGTTTCCAAACACAATCAGAAACTGTCGTGTCTTTCGATTGTTCTTTGTGTGAAGAATCACTTTCCATGTTCGTGTTTACTTATTTCCCGAGAATGAAGCGCGAATGAAAAAGGCGGAGACGGATGAAGGACTGATTGACGGTTAATATTTAAATTGCGTGCTAGCACAGTTTTAGTACTGCGCATGCGTCAATATTTCAATCTCGAATTTTATGTCAGTTAGAAAATTAAAATAATGTGTTTTAGTGTAAATTTAGTTCAATATTGTAATAGTATGTAACATTACGTTTTGAAATGACTAATTCGTTCAAATTTGACGACTGTATTAACCTCTTAAGACCCTGCGGCCTCATATGAGGACGTTATATTTTAGTGAATTTCTCTGAGACTATACATGCCACAGTTTTAAGTCTGGATGTCCTGTGGATGTCCTGGATGTCCACACACACAGAGACATATATGCACACACACGCACACACATATCCATAAATTCAATATTATTTCATTTCCATGTAGTTTGTTGAAATACTAAAATAACTCAAATTAAATAAAACAAAAACTTAACTTTTACAGACATAATAGGAAAAAAAAACTAATAAAATGACAAACATTACTACAACTGTAACTAAAATTAAAATAGATAACATATACAAATCAAACTACATTAGTTTAACAGTAATCCTAAAAAAATAATTGTGCCAAACATACAAGTAAGAAATGGTTATAAAAACTGAAAGAGAAGTGAAACAAGTAATAGGAAAGAGAATAAATGAAAAGCGATACTTATCCCTTGCCGGTGTCCCTGTCCGGTGGAGTCGCTCGGTAGAGTCGATGGTCTTTACACACTTGGGTCTTCACACGACGAGGGCTGCCGCGGCATAATAACGTTTTTTATACCCGTCTAACAAATCACCAGTTGAATTCAGCTGGACACGCTTTCCTGTTAATCACAATAAATGGCCACGCAAGCGCAGATACTAACAAGGTAGGTACGCGATTTCAGCATATGTTCACAAAAACACTAAATTAAACAGAAAAGCAAGCAGGTACATGATTTGGCATGGCAGCCAATACAAATACTTAATAACCGTTTCCTTACCTAAATCCTGCATTTGGACCAGGCTCCGTTGCAGAATCACATCACTCTGTGCTTCTGAAATTATTATCTTTATGGTGTATTAGTTAGCTATCTCTGTGTGGTACGTGGCCGCTTTGTCAAGTATGAAAAACACAAGTTTTATTTAAATTCTGATTATGGTATACAGCGTGCAAAGAGCACTCCCTTTAAATTTATTAAAAACTGTCACTCATTCATCACGATCTCACAAAGTTCCGATTTAAACAATTAATGTGACCTCACAATGAAGCTTTTTTTTTTTTTTAATTTTTTTTTTTTAAATGAAAATACAAGCATGATAGAACTCAGCGCTTGACAAAAATCGATGATTGCGTGGATTCCAAAACACCTCTGATTGGCCATTGCGTTGTAGAAATCAACAAACATGTGATTGGCTACCTTGTTCACCTCCACGAAAATGCATTGTAAAATCATTTGACGCTTTCCAAAGCAGAAGAGCAGATACATTGGTTTGTTTGCCAAATCTGTTTCATTATGCTATTATTACGAAGAAAACAGATCCTAGACCAGGAGTTATGGGCAGATTTTTCCATCTAAAAGCAATTAGTTAGACTATTTTACACTATATGAGTCAGACCAGGGTTTCCCAAAGTGGGGTTCGCGAACCCCTGGTGGTTTGTGAGGGAATTGCAGGGGGTTCGTGAGTTGGTACACGCAGGGTTTGAATAACACTCGCCAACCCGCCAAATGCGGGTAAAGTAACAACTGTGGCGGGTAACGCTGTCAAATCACTAGCCAATTTGGCGGGTTACTTTTCATTAGTTATGTTCACTCATTCATTTCTTGGGGAAGTTTATGCAAGACAAATCTGCACAGGTTTAGCGCAAATACTGAACTCGTGAAACATCATGACATTATCGAGTATATTGCAAAAACCAAACAAAAAACACCTACAGAGTGCACGTATACACGACTATGTGATAAAGTGGTTAGACCAACTTAGTGCGCGTGCGCATTTAGACTGCGTTCTTTCACTTCATGATTCAGTCTATTAATATGCATTAAGAATGATCACATAATTCAAGATAAGGGAGCAGAAAATGTATATATTTATATCAATTCATATAGTTAATCAATATCACATGAAGAGTGCCGTTTTTTCTTAAAAATCAACATGGTTACAAATGTGATATTGATTTTATGCAACAGTTCCATAAACAATAAGTCAAAATCAAGAGACTTACGTTTTAGACACCATATTGCTTGTTTTTGATCTATTTCGTCAACAAAAAATAATTCCAAACACAGTCACAGCACTGTTTTGCGTCTCTGAGCAAAATGAGGGCGTTTTGTTCCTGAATGAATCAACCGTTTAAAATGATTTGATTCAATCGGCATAACTCACTTATTAACAGTGACTTGCTGCCACCTACTGGCGATTTTAAATGCACATTTAAAATATCTTTTCATTTTGTAAATAATTTGAAATATCAGTATTCAACATTTCATGTTTAAAATATCAAAACATTATTTATGCATGTGTCAGTATCAGTGGTTTGGGGGATATTCCTCCTGGGGAAAATTGCAGGGGGATACAGTGTAGATATTTATACTGTAGATACTGCTATATTAAGTATATTATATACACTGAAAAAAGTGTATATAAGTTTAAAGTTTAAAGTAAAGTTTATTTCACAACAAAATAAACTTTTTTTCTTTATTGAATATTAAAAAATAAAAAGAAAAGAAAAGAAAAGAAAAGAAGCCCTCTTTGTTCTCTTTCTCTGGATCGTTGTTTCTACACTGGTGATTCTTTTCAACTAACTTTTTTTATTTATATCAAACAAGGCCATAATCATGTCTAGAACATTGGGGGACCAATTGTTTTGAGGAAAATATAAAGACCAGACCACTATATGGTATTTATTTAAAGAAACTAAATAAATAAAGGATTTAAATGGATTTATGGGAATAAATTAAAAGAAAACAAGAACAGTAAAAGAACAAGAATATTTGTAAAGTAATCAATCTGAACTGCAAATAATATTTTTATTTTAAAATATGCACCTATTCAATTTCAGTTGTATTGTTGAAAACGCAAAACAAAAATGCTAGTCGTCATAATCAATTATGAATGCCATGAATCACGTAAATAACAGACCAAAATGGCGGAATTTGACAAAAAAAAAAAAAAAAAAAAAAAAATTAACGCACTCTTTATCTAATTCTGATTGGGTGGGCAAGACAGTCATTTGGGTGGGCTCAGCCCACCCCTGCCCACCCTGGAGCCGGCCCCGCTCTAAATGTTTTTGGTGTGTAAAATGCGAATATAGTGTGAATATTGCGTGAGAAGAACCGCGTAAAGGGTTAGTTAGGTGTCGGGGTAGTCTTAGTAGTGCGCATGCGTCAGTATTTTCAATGTCTAATTTTATGTCAGTTAGAAAATTAAAACAATGTGTTTTAGTGTAAATTTAGTTTAAAAATGTAATAGTATCTAATATTATGTGTTGAAAGGACTAATTGACGAACTAGGCCTACATGTTTTAAAACATGAATAGCCTAGGCGTATAAAGCAGTGGTTAAATTCGTATAAATCTATTTTCCTCAGGGTTACTGACACTCGTCAGTGGTCTCCATTGCAAAAATATATAGTAGGATAATCTGACAATGTAATTTGCGTCGATAAAGCCAATCGAAATGTTGGTTTTTGTGTGTAAAATGCAAATATAGTGTGAATATTGCGTGAGGAGAACCGCGTAAAGGGTTAGTTAGGTGTCGAGGACCTGACTGACACTGAGTGGGTGGGCTGAGCTGCCGCTCTCGCTTCTATGGCAACCCGACAGATCAGCATCACCATGAATATTCACTGGATCAGAGCGACTCGGGACGGCGGAAGGCGGTGATGTCAGCGGTGCCCGGCTGATGTGGGCTACTCGATCGCGGGCGTTTGCTTGTGATTGACAGCCGACAGGGATCCTGAGGATCCTCCGTGACCTCCGCGCCCCGATCTGCGATTCCTCAGACTTTATACGTGCTCGCAGAGCAACACAGTCAGTGCCTTGAAGCTGGAGACCACTGGATTTGGGCAGCCAGGTAACCTAACGCGCCGTGGCATGTGCTTGAGCGAAAGACAGGTGGGTTTGACCCTTCAGACTATTCGGGTTCTGGTGCACAGGGATTTGTGGCAATAATTACACCCGAACTGAATTCGTTTGTCATTGAATTGATTTCAATGTCATAATGGACAGGTTGCATTCGTCCATGCGTAAAAGGCTCTACAGTTTGCCACAGCACATCGGGCAGAAAGCGTCCATCATGGGTGATGTAGAAGACGCCGACAAGGACACCCGGAGGAAGAGCATCCGAATGAAGCCCCTGCCGTCCGGGGCGAGCCACAGAGCCCTCGGGGAGACCAGAAGCGGAGAGTCCATGATCATGGAGACGGACATCGGGAGACCCGTGAAGGCCAGCTCCAACGGGGACTGCAGGAGGTTCCGAGGCAGCCTTTCGTCCATCACCAGTCGCCACGTCCACGACTCGGATGTAGCGGAGGAGAGGCATCTGATCACGGAGGGAGAAGTCACTCCGAGCGAGGAGAGCCCTCCTGGAGCCGCGGGTGGAGGCGCGGAGCCCGCTGGCGGCGGCGGGAGAGAGGATGCCGCCGGTGCGAGCCAGCAGCAGCAGCAAACGGGCGTCCCGGATCAGCAGGCTGGCTTTATAAAGCTGGAGGGCATCGAGCAGATCCTGCCGGACGATGAGAGGTATTATCAAGCGGGCTTCATGCACAGGCAGTTCGGGGCGATGCTGCAGCCCGGAGTCAACAAGTTTTCCCTGAGGATGTTTGGGAGCGAGAAGGCGGTGGAACGGGAGCAAGAACGGGTCAAATCCGCCGGCTTCTGGATTATTCACCCCTACAGTGATTTCAGGTAAGAGCTTGTGTGTCCCTCCGAAACACTGCTCTCTTTACACCCGGATCAATTAGTGCATGCGGGGAAAATAATATAGTTGGACTGACCCAAAACAGAAAAATAGCATATGAGGGTTTCATTTCAAATGTATGATTTATTAGAAACTATCTGCTCTCTTAATAGTGTCAGAAGAAGAAGAAAGCAAATGAAAGGGTACAAAGAGAGAGGCATGATTGATGCACTTTTAATAATGCACTCTTGAAAAAAAGATTTTTTTATTTATTTTTTTTATTTATTTATTTATTTTTTTGTCATGCAATTGGTTCTGTGAAGATCCTTTAGCATTTCCATTGCACAAAAGGTTCTTTGTAGCGGAAAAAGATTCTTTAGATTATTAAAATGTTCTTCACACTAAATGGTTCTTTTAAGAACCGATCACTGAAAGGTTCTTTGGGGAACCAAAAATGCTTCTTCTATGGCTTTGCTCCTTAAGAGTGTCTCTAAATATGCTATTTTTAAAGGTGCATCAATGATATTTAATGTATTTAAATAATTACAGCTATAGTTTACATATATTTAACTCCATAAAATATCAGATTTTATTTGAAAGTCAAATGCCGCTGACAAACTGCCAGGCAAAAAAATCTATTTCAGTTTTGTTTATATTTTTCTTCTTCTTCTTCCAAATGTGTTTTTACAGCCATTTTGCAACATACCAAGCCAAAGCTCTCCCAGCTGACAGTAGAAGTGCATTAGCTGCTTGAATTATCCATGAAATCCAGACACTCTCTCTCTTTATTAATTAAGATGTGTCCTTGGGGATGACATTGACTCTATAGGTTTGATATGTTCATACACACAGGTTTGCCTCAGGCTTCATTTGTGATGATATGAGTGCATGAAACTGATTCATGGTGTGATCATGAAACCCTTCAAAAAAGCTAACATTAGTTCATTTCTAATTACGTGCCATCTATTTTGCATTTACAAGCCATCTAACAGGCTAAATGCACATTCACAAACATTGTGTGACACTGTCTACACACTGTTTTCATTCATGAATCGGCAGGGTAACATGTGCGACACAGGGTTAACCGCTAACCCAACCCCCTCCGGAGACATGACTGCTGTTTGCCTTGTTTACCTATTGATCCCGAGATGATGCTTTTATTCTGCTTGACATTATGAGATTGCAGCGTTGTTCCTGGAGGATATGAAAGGCAGTGTGGGAATAGACTGAGAGAATATGAGGTTGCTGCATTTTATGTGTGTGTGTCAATGCTGAGAGAGGAAGTTTTTTGTTAACTTGTTACTTAATACTTGACTCTATATATATATATATATATATATATATATAATGCATTATAAATATATTTTTGTCCATTAAATATGCCTTTCAATGTTTTGTTTGATTCCATGAATAATTGTAGCCACATTTATAATACATTATAATACTTATAATACACCTTTAGAAAGTGTATTTCATTAAAACAGATGTAACAAGGAGTCTGCAAAAATTATGCATTTTAACTTTGGTTACAATAATTTATGAAAAAAATAATGCATTTTAATGTACATTATAAATACTTTCATAATGCATCATACATGAAGGCTCTTGCTTATTGTTTCATTGTCATCCTCGCTTTGTTTTATAATTGAAAGTTATGGAGGAGACACTGTAGTTTGGTGATCGAGTGGAGATGAGATGATGTCTTATTCCACGTTTTTCCTGAAACCGAGCACTTTAAAGGAATATTTCCCCAAAAATGAAAGTTCTGTCAATATTTACTCTCTGTTATGTTGTTTCTGTTATTTTTTCCATGCAAAACATTTTTGAAGAACCTTTTCTCAGCTTGTTATGGATAATATTCCTGTCCGCCGAAGCTATGACGTCTCATTTGTTCACTTGAGATGCTTATTAGAACCAACACTGTCAATGACCTTAAACCTGGTTCATTTGAAAGCACCGAATGAGATTTCAGAGCTTCGGTGGAGGGGAAGATTATTATGCAAAAGACCTGTGTAAAGATTCATGTTTTATCTTTCACAGAAAAAAAAAAATCACAGCATATAAATAGTGACAGATTTTGCATTTTTGCCTGAACTGTTCCTTTAAGCACACTATTACAACTCTTTTATAGGGCTGCTGGTATTCTCACATTGTTGCTGTGGCATAGATAATAATATCGTTGCGTCTCTCCCTCTGAACACAATAGACTAAATTTCCAGCACTGATTACAGGCCTAATCTCCTCCTGCATATACCTCCATAATTACCACAGCAAGGTCACACACCAGAGCATCGTTACTGAAGATAAAGGCCACATTCTTAGGACTGAGCCTTGGATATTTCAGTGACCCTTATTCGTTTTGTAGCAACACACAAAATAACACTATTAACTTGAAGAGCAGCAAGAGACATGACACAATATTGCATTAGAATTTAAAATTATTTTATTTATAATAAAAGGTGAATGAAAAATAAAAAATAACTTTAAAAAGAAATATTTAATATTTAATACATTTTTTTTTTTTAAATTTTATTTCATGCACATTGGTAAATCAAAGTGCCATACATACTATAAAATTATTTAAAAACTCTAAATAGAGTTCATGAGAAATAAAAAATAACAATAAATAGCAAAGCAATGTTTAGTATTTAATATTTTGTGTATGTATTGTATTTCATACATATGGCGATTCAAAGTGCTTCACACACTGTAAAATGATTAAAAATTATAAAATGTGCATGAGAAATAAAAAATAGCTGTAAAAATGAATATAATTTATTTTGTTTATTATACACATTGTTAATTCAAAGTGCTTTACATGCTGTAATATGATTTTTAAAAATGATAAAAAGTGCATCAGAAATAAAAATAACATTAAAAAGAAAGAAATATTTAATATAGTTCATATATTTTGTTTATTTACTGTATTTCATACACATTGGTAATTCACAGTGCTTTGCATACTGTAAAATGATTATAAAAATGATAAAATCTGCATGAGAAAAAAAATAGCTATAAAAATAATATAATTTATTGATTAGTTTTTATACACTGTTAATTCAAAGTGCTTTACATACTGCAATATGATTAAAATTATCAAAAGTGCATGAGAAATAAAAAATAACATAAAAAAGAAAGAAATATTTAAAATAGTTCATTTATTTTGCTTGTGTTTCATACACATTGGCAATTCAAAGTGTTTTGCATACTGTAAAATGATTTTAAAAAATTATAAATAACAATAAAAAGAAATAAAAATGTTTAAAAAGAAATCAGAAGAAAAAGTAAAAGTAGTCAGTTTCAATACTTGAATACTAAATCAAATATAATTGGACTTAAGTATTAATAATTTTGTTTTTTTTTTTACATTGAGTATCTCCACTCTTGTAACTCTACGTGTTGAACTATTATGTTGAACTATTATATAACTATTGTATCGTCACTCTTCACCATCTTGGATTTATTTACTGAATTTGCATCAGTGCATCGATTGCCTCATCTGTGATCAGCACCTTGCAGTTTGATCGTACCAGCAATATGTTGTTGCTTACATTTTAGACGAGTTTTGTGCGGGAACATTTGCCATTTTAAAATGCTGTCTAGGTAGGCTGCTCAGTAGGTTTTGGAACAGAGCTTCCCTGCTCCCTCGTCTATGGCATCAGCCCATTCCTTACACAATACACTCGCCCTCACTTCCAAAATCCTCTTCTGTGCAGCGTCATCCACCATATATTTATCTTGTCATGCTCTTAAAGTACTTGCAGTATCAGTTCCCAAGTCATTGAGCAGAGACAGATTCCCCCGGCTTCCTCTCATAACTGGCCTCCGCAGGAAATGGCAAGTAAAGGAAGTTTTGTGTTTTCATTTGCGTCGGGGTGGCTTATGTTTGCCGTTGCATAATGGGCGTGTAATTAGTGTTTTGCCGTATGCCTAAAAATGAACCCGTTTTAGCCGCACTTAAACCCGGCGACTCCGTGATTACAGAACCTGCAATTAAAATCCTCCATGTCTCCATCCATCCATATGCACAGATTTATCCGTATCACTGTAATTTAGTCATTCGATTGATGCTTTCACCCCTTCCGCAGGTCACACATCGCTGATCGGTGCAGATCAGACACTCGTCGGCTCTAATGAGTGAGATCCAATCGCTGCTGACTGCACACCTCATAAGAAACAGTGAACAGAGTAACTGAAATGTCAAGGAGTGCTGCGTCTGAGCTGTGAGCTTCAGCCTTTTGAACTGACCTATAGAAAATGGTTCAGAGCGAGGATTTCGTTTGGTTCAGATCTGAGGTGTGCATTTCATAAAAACAACTGGGGGAATCCCACAAAATCTGTCAAGAGCATGTCTGGGTCATGTTTATTTATTGAAGTTATGGGGTTAAATAAGAAACGCATTTAAGAAAACAACAGTATTGTTTAAAATTAATATGTATTATTATTTTGCATTACTATTTATAGATCTTATGATGCCTATTTGAAAACTCATTGATTTACAGTTTTTTTATGTAATACAGTAAAAATGTTGTACCACAGTATTGGGAGATACAAATTAATAGGATTTTTGGAGAAAAAGTGCTTAATTTTCATGAAAATAATGTCCTTTAGTTTAATTGGCTTAATTTTCTTTATGCAAAATATGATTTCTTTCTATTTTGCCTTTTGGTTTTTGGGTAAAATGTGACATGGGATGCTTTTGTGAGATTCACCTGTTTGATTGAGCAATGCAAAGTTAAAATCAGAGTTATTTTAGTATCATTGAGATTTCTATTAATATTTTCCATTTTTATTTTTATATTTTCTATTTTAATTTTAATTTTACTTAAAGTTTTAGTAGTTTTGTTGCATGATTTTGTCATTTTTAGTATTTTTTATTTATGTCTATATAGTTTTTATTCATTTTTATTTCAGTTTTAGTTATTTTTGTACATTAAGTTAAACTATCTTAAGATGAGAAATGTTGTCTTGGCAACTAGCTGAAATAAAACATTTTTTTATATTTAATTTTTATTTAACGTTTATTTTATTTCAAGTAACAAAAATGTTTTTATATTGTTTTTAATGTTTCAGTTTTAGATAACTATAATAACCCTGGTTAAAATGAATGCTTGGCAACATCCTTTTTGCACATTAATATAATCAGTTTTAGTAGCAGTAACACTAATGTTGTGTAATTACCTGCAGTTCCACAAAATAATTATAGATTAAGTGCATGTTGCTCATTAGTATTTTTCCATGGTCACTAATAGAATTACTCTGTAATGGACACCATAATTTGTTGCAAGGGCCACATCTACAGTATAAGACATGTTATTTACTGATATGCTAGTGAGGCTGACAGAAATGAAATGATGTTATGACAGATCAGGCTAAATGCATTTATACTGTGAATTAAAGGACGGGAAGTTCCATAAGTGATGGTGATCAGTAGCAGGAAGGAAGAGCTTGTGTGGCTTCATTGCTGGATACTGAGACATTACTGCTTGTCACTTGAGGCTTCAGGCATTATCGTCTCAGATATTGAATAATAATGAGTGCAGGACAGGAAGAGACAGAGTGGATGTTTTTTGAGAGCAAAAATGGCACTATAATCAAATCTATAGTCACATTTCCAACTATAAAGTATTTTCTTATCTTGTATTTATCTTATCCTGGCAAATTGAGGTTTTATATTGGAGAGGAACGCCTTAGTTAAGATGGAATTGATTTTTCTATAGTGCCCTACACTTTATGCATTGCAGTATTTATCTTTTTAGTAATTATGTAACATTTAAGTACATTTTAGATTTAGGCATTTAACATTTAAATTTTGTTAGTTTTAATATCGACATCAGCAGTGTCTTTCATTAATTTGAAAGACACTGCTGTTTGTTTTTGAGTCAATTTTTATTTTTTTTTTTAAAGTGATGGTTCACCCAAACAATTTCCATTCTGTTATCATTTACTCTCCATCATGTTGTTTCAAGCCTGTATGACCAGGGTTGCAAGATTTGGGGGAAAAAAAAAATAAAAAAATATATATATATATATATATATATATATATATATATAATTGTGATTGAGATTTAAAATGTGATTTAATATTGATATATAATTACAAAATTGTGGAATTTTATTATTATTATTATTTGTGTTGTTACTGAAAAAATATAAAAACTACTAAATAAAAAGAAAATCTGAAATACAACTATTGTATTATTTCACTGCAGTAGAATTACATTACTAATGTTTATAGCTGTCTTAATTTCTTCTTTTTCAAACAATAAACCATCAAACTCTTATTTTGATGCGCGCTTCTCATTACCAGTATGGGAAAATGTTTGGAGAATGTTGCGTTCCCAAATGCATGTTAAAGCAACACAAACTCAGTTCTTTTATTGGTGGAACACAGAAAAAATATATTTTGGACACTGAAGCATTCTTTAAAATATCTTCTTTTGTGTTCCACCGAAGCAAAGAAAGTCATTGGAACAACATGAGGGTGAGTAAATGATAACAGAATGATTATTTTTAAGTGAACTAACCCATTAACTTTGCATTCATAATTCATTCAGAGGGTTAAAAGTGCAGTCTTGAGGCCCTTGGGAGGGAATGAGAAAGAACATTCACGTGTTTTTGTGCTGAAGATGCTGTTAATCCATCACAGTCTAACAAACCAAATCTGTGACCGCAATGGACATGAGCAATCATTAGGGGTTAATTTGGTCTGATGAGTCTTTCAACTAATCTCTCTTTCTCACACACAAACTTCTCTTTCCATCCTTTTATTCCTCCTGCACAACCAGCTGCACGTCTCCCAAAAGGGACTTACCTTCACCACAGAAAATAAGAAGGAAGTCATCTCTCGCTGGTTTATTTTCTCCCTTTATCTCTTTCTTCAGATCTGGTTGAATTCATTAAAGCAAAGTGGAGCAGCTTTAGAATACAGAATGCACATTAGAGTTTGATGTTTTCTCCAGGTTCAAACAGAGACTCTGTGGTTTCAGAGCAGCAATGCTTTCCGAATAAAATGTTCTTTTGTCACACTTTTGTGTTGTTTTCTTCATCCATTCTTCACAGGGTTGGTTTTATTCCAGTAGAGATGTCTGTGCACAGGTAAATCTGTGTGATTTATACTGTAAGAGTGACTAAACCAAACCAAAGTGATCAGTACACTTAAAGATCCCTTGGGAAAAAAAAAGATTAATGCCATTAGGAACGATTTAGAGTCATATTCTCTCTGACCATCTCACTTTCACTCACTCTTTTTGTTCTAGTGTGGTAAGTTAGCTTTTTATTTTATCATGTGGTGTGTATGATCTTAAATTTATCTTTTTTCCTGCCATTTTGTAATATATGTTCCTGCCGCTATTATGTTAACAATTTATCAGTGCACTTTGTGTACAAAATTTTTTTTTGTCTTCATAATCTTTCATCAACATCTAATAACTTGCCCCACTTCCAAAGCAACTTTTTCCCCCCCAACTTTTTAAACTTTTGATGCCACTGACCCTCAAATATTCTATTATTGCTAAAATATAAAAACAGGAGTAAATTTGCATGTATACATATGCATTTTTATGTACTTTCAAAGTACAAATAAATGTATTTTCTTGCCACATTAGTCCTTGTTAGCTGTATAAATCTGTAGAGAATCATAAAACGATATCTATTAATAGAATAAAATAAATGTGATTCATGATTTTTTTTCATGAACCCCCCCCCCAAATTGGTAAATTTTATCTTTCTTATTGCATTTTTATATTATTCAAATATTATTTTACCAACAGCAAAAACAGCAACGATAATAATAATAGTAATTCTTATTTTTTAATAATAATAATAATAATAATAACAATAACAATATTATTATTATTATTTACACTTTTTCCCCAAAGCTGATCAGATATCATGATATCTGATATTCATTATTTTCATCATTTTATAATGTCCAATGTATAAAATCAAGTAAAAAGTGCTTAATTTCATGTTGACTTTAAGAATATTAAGAACATTAATGCAGTACAGTTTGTTGATAAAAGCCATGCATAATATTTAGGTTGACTCAAAGAATTGATAAATACAGTATGTTGAATTTCAGTAACAAAGTTCAGGAGACAGATGCTGGTTTAATTCGTTTGTAGGGCTGGAGTGATTGGTGTAGGAGCTGAAGGGTTTGCAGTGCTCTTGCACTGGATGATCATGTACAGTACACACACACACACACACACACACACAGACTCGACTCACGGCTCAAATGACAGTGTCTGATCCTCTCCCCGGGTTTTGATTGCACTTGATTGTTGGCTGCGTTTCTCTATTGATTTGTTTGGGTCTTGCACATTGGCGCTCGTGTCCCGCACCTGATTTATTTGTGAATGAGACGAGACGAACGCATATACCTGCTCACACACACGTATCACAGTCCAACAGGGACATTAGACAGTGTATTACATGGCTACAGGGCACAGCTGATTTCTCATTAACATACGACCGCCCACATTTGCATAACACCTATTCCCTATTCAGTATTCAGCAGCCTTAATGAACGACACTGTTGAATATGTTGGTATGTAGAAGTTAGGCATTTCCTTACAGAAGTCTGTTTAAGTTTGTTCTTACTGCAGTGGTCACTACTCCTTACACACTGAGTAGAGGATATCTGTAGAAGTTCATTTCACTTGACAGGATTCGTTGATTTGGACTGGCCTGCAACATTATTAAACACAGACTCCATATCTGATATGCCTATTTAAATGTATATATGCTGATTGCATATACACTCTAGAGGAATCCAAACACATGTAATGCTGACTTTGACTAACATCATAGTGGACTTCAGCTCATGATACCTTCTTTGTGTCTCATGGTATAAAGTCAAATCATGGTATCTCTTATTGTTTGGATGCATTGTTATTGCGTTATTGGCAGTTCTGATTACAATATATAATTGTTAATCATCCTGTTTCTTCTTTTCATCCTTTCTTATTCTTCTGCGACATCATCCTTCTTAATGGTCATCCTTTTTCTACTTTTCTCTTTCTGCTTCTTCGTCCTTCTCTGCTTCTTATTTTCTCTTCTTCTGCGTCTTTCTCTTCTTCATTCTTCATCTGCTTTTTCTGCTTCTTTTTCTGCATCAATTTATTCTACTTCTCCATTCTTCATTTTCTTTTGTCCTTCTTTTCTGCTTCTGCTTGTTCTTCTTCATCCTGCTTCTTTTCTCTCCTTCTGCTTCCTTTTATTCTTTGCTTCATCTTCATCTTCCCTGGTCTGTTTTTTCTTCTTCAGCTTTTCTTTTCTTCTTCCTCATCTTTTCTCGTCTTTTTCTACTGCTTCTTCATTCTTCTTATTCAATACCCTTTTCTTTTCTCATTCTGCTTTTTCGTCCTTCTGCTTTTTATTTTCTCTTTTTCTGCTTTCTCTTCTTCCTCCATCTGCTTCTGCTTCTTCTTCATTCTTCATCTTCATCTTCTGTGTCCTTCTTCATTGCCCTTTTCTTCTTTTCTCTTCTGTTATTGTTTATTATTTAAACATTTTATTATTTTCCTTTTATTATTCTGTTTCTTCTTCTGCTCCTTTTCTCTTCATCTTCTTCATTTATTTTCTCTTCTTCATCTTCTTCTGCTTCTGTTTCTTCTGTTCCTTCTTCATCTTTTCTTTTCTCTTCTTCTTGTTCTTGTTCTTCATCCTTCATCTTCTTTGTCCTTCTTCATCACCCTTTTCTTTTTTCTCTTCTGCTTTTTGTTTATTTTTCGCCCCTTTATGCTCCCTTTTATTAGTATGCTTCTTCTTCATCATCTTCTTCTACTTTTTTTCTTTTCTTCGTCTTCATTTATTTTATCTTCTTCTTCTGCTTCTGTTTCTTCTGCTCCTTCTTCTTCATCTTTTCTTTTCTCTTCTTGTTCTTCTTGTTCTTCTTGTTGTTCTTCTTCTTCTTCTTCTGTCTCTACTATAATGAATGTGAGTGTTACAAATGATCCAAATCTAAAGTTCACCAAACTCATGATGGTAGGTGCTCTTGTGGTTTGATTTCACATTGTTATATTCCATTTCCACTTTTTACAATTGTTGTCTTATGTAGTACAGATGCGTCAGATGGACTTTTTTGGCCATTTAATGTCTGTGTCTTTGCTAAATAAGGTACTGTTCAGTTTAAAGGAATTAAGTCTTAACAAATTTCATTCTTTAAAAAAAAAAAAAAAAGAATGTAATGTCTTTAATCATCAAAAAAAAATGTACAAAAAACTACTGAAAGAGTCACCGACTCCTGGTGCTCTAATTCGGTGAAGGTAAAGTGGGAATTATCGAGTGTCCTGGATGGCCACCAATATCAGGAGCACGCAGCACAGCGGATTATTACAACACAATTTATTTAATGGAGGGATAGGGATGCACCGCTGATGGGACGATAAGAGACCGAGGGGAGGGATGGAGCCGCAGAGTGATTGAAATAATTCCGTTGGTGACTTAGGCTCATTTACAGAGAGGTTAGCAAACGGGAAACACGCCAACGCTGCTCGCCTGCTAATGCTTTTGTGTTTGAGGACTGTGTCCTTCGAAGTACATTTGCGTGTTTTTCTTCACATTTCACTGATGATGCAAAGACTTTGTGTTAAAGTGACTTTGTGTTATTAAAGTACGTTCTCGTATCCCAGCATAATTTGGATAGACAATTATTAGTAAGCCGCTGTGTGTTTAAATGCTGTGACTCTGCTGCTCTGTTTTTCTGAGTCCTCTGACATGTCAACATCTGACTCAACCAATGGTGTGAGTTTGGGGGGCGGGACTAACTGTCTGTTTTGCCAATGATGGACAGGGGGTGGGGCAATGGGAGTGTTTATCAAAAAATGAAAACAATCATTGGTTCTGAAATTAAATACTGCATATTTTCAGACACAATAAATGGAGTAAATCTCTGTGATTATTGAAATTTGACTCTGAGGTTCATATGATGGGTAGATATTATTGTAATGCAGTGCTATTTCATTATTATATTTATAATACTGAATATATCTATTTTGTAATACTTCATATATATTATAGCATTTATTAATATTATGAATTAGCTTTTCTTTTCATTTTATTTTAGTTGAAGTTTTAGTAATGTTTTATACTTTTGTTTATTTTTGTTTATTTTTTGAGTATTGATTTTATTTCACTTTTAGTAAACTTAAATTAATTTTATATAATTTCGTTATTTTTTCATTAAATTTTTTCTCGTTTCAAATTTTCATTTGTTTTTAAGTTGAAGTTTTTCCATGTAAAATTTTTATTTTATTATATTTTATTTTATTTTAGCCCTATTTCAGTGAATGAAAATTATTTTTAATAGTTTCAGTTTTAGTTTTACTTAACAACACTGGTGTAATGCCTCATGAGTTTTGTTGTGACTGTAACAGCTGTTAGTCTCCATGCAGTGCTTGTGTTTTCCTTTTCAGTATGGGGTTCTTCATCTTTCTTTTCAAATCTAGTCCTACACAACACCAGTTTACAGCCTTGGCAAGAGGAGAAGGTGTCAGCACTTCTGAAAGAAGAATACACCTTCAGGATCAGTTCCTCCTATCTGCGACATGCTTCATTTCTTGCAGATAGACTCGATTTGTATTGACCAAGCAGAATTGGCAATAAACATTTTGTGGTTGTGTGTTCAAATTGAAAGGATTGTCAGTCTCTTTCTGGTTTGCTGGATATAAATGAATGTAAGCACACAGTTTAACCAAATGAAGCTTAAACCACATGAAGAGGTGAACAACATACTATAAATGATGACAGAATTGTGATTTCCTTTTAGATCAAATACATCCTTCAGGTTAAGGCATCTTTATCCAGTTTTGACGTGTGCAGAGATCTTAAATGGGTTTATTAAAGCATCCATGTCATTTCCTCAAAACCCCAGAGTCAAAAATCATCTCTGTGAGTTCAGTTAATTCTCATGACAAACATTCATATGGAAATCACGTGTTGATAATTTATTTGTCATTTGCAGTGTTTTAGAGACTGTGTGCTTAAAGGCTCAATAGAAAGATGATTGACGGCCGCTCTCAAAGTTCAGACATGAGCAGATAAGACGGCTAAGCGGCGTCTCGCTCACTCACTCACTCACTCACTCACTGCCTGAATCAACCACACACTGTACTAAGAATAAAGTGTGTGTGTGTGTGTAGGTCATGTGGAAGGGTAAGAGCCTCTCTGATCACTGTGTTGAGCTTGTTGCTGGATCTTCTGTGTATTTCAGACTCGGTTAAGAGCCGCGAATGACAAGACAGTAGCAAGATGGATCTGACACACAAACACAAATACACACGTGTGTCTCAATGCTATTTTTCTTCACAGTGTGTGTGGACTAAAGAAAATTTTATTCTGAGGAAATTATGGTTTTCTTTATGCTCTCAGAAGAATAGTTAACCCAAAATGGAAATTTGCCCTCAGGTCATTCAAGATGTAGATGAGTTTGTTTCTTCATCAGATTTGGAGAAATGTAGCATTGCATCACTTGCTCACCAGTGGATCCTCTGCAGTGAATGGGTGCCGTCAGAATGAGAGTCCAAACAGCTGATAAAAACATCACAATAATCCACAAGTAATCCACACCACTCCAGTCCATCAATTAACATTTTGAGAAGCCAAAAGTTGCGTGTTTTTTAAGAAACAAATCCATCAAGATGTTTTTAACTTCAATCCTTTGCTTCCGGATAAAATACAAATCCATAATCCATAATAATGCTTCTTCCAGTGAAAAAGTCCATCTCTTGTTGTTTCTCACATTAAAATCACACATTTTTGTTTAGAGCTGTTTTGGCTTGTAAACGATGCTTGATCTGTGCAGATTTCCATCCTTATTCAGACCAGATGACTTTTTCACTGGACAAAGTGTTATTATGAAATATGGAATCATATTTTAGGCAGAAACAACAGTTTCAAGTTAAAAACATATTAATGATGGATTTGTTTCTTATAAACATGCAGCTTTTGGCTCCACAAGACATTCATTGATGGACTGGAGTGGTGTGGATTACTTGTGGATTATTGTGATGTTTTTATCAGCTGTTTGGACTCTCATTCTGACGGCACCCATTCACTGCAGAGGATCCATTGGTAAGCAAGTGATGCAATGCTACATTTCTCCAAATCTGATGAAGAAACAAACTCATCTACATGACTTCAGGTTGAGGACATTTTCTGCAAATTTTCATTTTTGTGAACTATTCCTTTAAGAATTATTTCAACTATGCTCTAAGGAATTAATGTACCTTTGCATTTTTAAAATGTGCAATGAATGTAGGCACTGCAGTTCCCAGTGTTGCCTGAAGAGGTGCTAAAGATGACATTAGCATATAAATGCCATACAACAGTCTTGTTGGGTTTGCAGTGCATTTGTATATTTCTGAGCCAGCCAATTTTCTGTCTCTTTTTCCGTTGCTTTGTTTCTCTCCTTGTTTCTTTTTACACTGATCTCTCTTTCTCCAGATCAGTTTGGCTGTAAGGGATTGAGCAGCTTTCATTCTGCTCTCTCCATTTGCTGATTACATCACCTGCTGCTGAGGGATAATGGTTCACGTCCGAGCAGGAGGTGACGGCGCGTGTTTGTGTGTGCGTGCAGCACAAAAAAGCCTGTACATTGGTTACCTTCTCAATAGGTGATGGTAGATGGCTTCCACTTACACCATCCCTCTCTCTTTATCACACACACAGAGGAATAATAATGCACATATGTCTCATTTAGAGATAAACTTTCTCAGATACACTCACTGGTGCTGTGGTTTTCCTCTTCGCTCTGTCTGTCACACTCAGCGGCTGATATCTGTGATAGAAACATAAATACACTCAAGCACAGATAACCAGGGATCCTAAAAGAGTGAGATAGAGAGAGTGGTTCTAAGGTTCAAGGTTCAAAGTTTATTATAAGCCCGAAGGGCAATTTTTGGTGCAGCATCAAGTTTGTTGACATATCATACAAAACACACAAACAAAACAAACAGCAAACACAACATTTTAACAATCTACAAATTTAAAAGCCTTACAGCAGTGGGAATAAAGGAATGTCTATACCGGTTACTTTTGAGTTTAGGCATACTATAACGTATACCAGAAGGAAGCATTTTAAATTCATGGAACAGTGGATAAGTACAATCTGCAACAATAGATCTAGCTTTCTGCAAGACAAACCGATCAAAGCTATATGATAACCCAGTCTGCTTAATGCCAATTATCTTACTACCTTGGTTGACAATGCCATTCAATGAATTTCGATGTTTAACATTTACGTTACCATTCCAACAACATATAGAGAAGCAGAGCACCGATTCAATATAAGCTATATAATACATGGTCATAAGAGTCCTACTGATATTAAAAGTAGAGAGCCTCCGAAGACAGTGTAACCGTTGCTGGCCTTTTTTGCATACTGCTTCAACATGAGTATCAAAATGTAATTTATTATCAATGATAAGCCCAAGATACTTGTAACTACTGGCCCATTCCACCATTTGACCTTTTATACTAGTTGGTTGAGGAGACGAAGGACTGGATCTAAAATCAATTACCATATCTTTGGTCTTATTTATGTTCACTTGCAGGAAGGCATTATCGCACCATGTCATAAAATCATTCAGCACTGTACCATGACAATTCTCATCCCCAGTCAACAAACTAACAATGACAGTATCGTCAGCAAATTTTAAAATGAACCTGTCTGTGTGTCTACTCACGCAATCATTAGTATATAAAATGTAGAGCAAGGGTGAGAGAACACATCCTTGGGGAGAACCTGTGGATGTAATAAGGGTATCTGAAAAGGTACTGTTTAATCTTACTCACTGCATTCTATCACTTAAAAAATCTAATAACCACCCCACTATCTTAGATTCTAATTTAAACTCTGAAATTCATTTCTTTACTAAAACATGGGGCTGAATAGTATTAAAAGCTGACGAAAAATCTACAAAGAGCAATCTAACATGGGTTTTCCTTCCCTCCAAATGTTTCATAATCATATTTAACAGGGTGGATGAGGCATCCTCAACTCCCCTTCTGGCCTGGTAAGCAAACTGCAATGGATCTATAAGACTTTGAGTTTTCAATAAAAGTTCATCCCTGACAAATTTCTCAAAGCATTTCATCACCAATGATGTCAGTGAAACAGGTCTAAAATCATTTAGAGTCTTAGGATAACTTGTCTTCCTTACAGGCACAACAATGGCTTCTTTCCACAACTTAGGAATTTTTTGAAGATAAAGCGACTTTTGGAATATATTATAAAATACAGGACCTAGCTGATGCGCACATGTCTTTAGTAAACGTCCCCCAATCTTATCTGGTCCAGAAGATTTTCCCACCTTGCTCTTTTTAAAAACGTTTATAACATCCTGCTGATTAAAAAATTTACACTCCATATTACACATAGTCTTGTTCCTAAACACATTCATTTCACTAGTAAAATCCTCCACATCAAATCTAGTATAAAAAGTATTCAGTTCTTGTGCCAACTGTATATCGGATTGATAACCAACCAATTTTATAGGGGCATTACTTTTACTCTTTGATCCAGTTATAGTATGCATACTCTCCCAGGCAGAGCCAAGTTTATTTCCTCTAAGACCCCCCTCTACTTTCTCCTTGTACTTATTTTTAGCCCTCCTAATTTCACACTTTATTTGTTTTTGCAAATCATGCTTCCTTACCAAGTCACCTGCATGATATGCCTTGTTTCTTTCAACCATGAGGAACTTTATAGATTTAGTTATCCATGGCTTTGTATTAGCAAAAGTTCGCACAGTTTTTTGAGGGATAAGCATATCGTCACAAAAATGTATGTAACTACTTACAACATCTGTTAAATCATCAATATCAGAACATGAATTTTCAAAAACCTCCCAATTTGTGCAATCAAAACATCCTTGCAATGCTAAAGATGAATCCTCAGACCATTTCCTGATAGATTTGATTTCAGGCTTATACTTTTTTAAAACTGTTTTATACACAGGAATTAAAAACACAGTGTTGTGGTCAGACAGCCCCAATGGTGGATTACTAATGGACTTATATGCACCTCTGACAGAACCATAACACAAGTCCAAAGTCTTATTAAATCGTGTTGCACAGGTGACATACTGTTGAAAATTTCATAAAGTGTAGGCCTATTTCAAGGAGCAATGGTTAAAATCCCCCATGATAAAATTAGGGGCATCAGGGGAAACATTTTGCAACTTAAAAATAGTACGTTCGACAGTCTCCTTCACTTTAGCCTCATTTGCTTTAGGGTGAATGTACACCACCGTAACAAATATTTGAGAGAATTCTCGAGGCAAATAAAATGGCCGTAATGAAACAGAAAGCAGTTCAATGTCTTGGGTGCACAATGTTTCTCTTACGATTACTGAATTGCACCACCTTTTATTAATGTATAGACAAACACTGCCTCCTTGCCTTTTACCTGTAATCGTTGAATCTCGATCGGTTCGCAGAGGAGTCCCAAAGCCGTTGACAGTTAAAACGGAGTCGCTGTCTTGAGCTTTCAGCCAAGTCTCTGTAAAGGCCAAAATGCAGGCCTCTCTGTATGCACGGTGAACATGTACAGTGGCTTGCAGTTCATCGATTTTGTTCCTAGGAGACTGGACGTTTGCCATTATGATAGTCAGCAAAGGAATCCTTCTGAGACACTGCTCAGTCTTTGACGCACACCACCCTTCTTTCCTCTCTTCCATGGTTTCCATATCTTTGATTCATCATTGTTCCTAAAGGCATTTTCCATAAAGCCGCCATCGTTCAGAAAATGTTGCGATCTTATAAAGTCCACTGCGTATCGAACAAAATAAGGCCGATGCCACTGAAGCAGAAATTCGCGGCTGTACTGGAGCTTCACGGTAGATCTCACAGGTGTTATGTGATTAAGGCATGAGATAAGCAGGGGAATCCACATCGTAATTATAACCAGCAACTCCATCTTTGCATTCCACAGGAACATAGCTCATCAATCCGCGCTCCAACCACAACCCCTCCAAAACAAACAAACGCACAACAAACACTGAACACAACACAAACCCGTGCTCACACGCGCCCACAAACTCCGCAGCCAGTCGCCGCATGCGCAGGGCCAAATGAAGTCATGAGAGATTAAATGAGTACTGGTGACTGTTCTTTGAAGATGATACCTTGTTGAAAACTGTGAAAAACAGTCCTTTATAACCATTTTTTCTACGGCCATTGTACGACTAAAGAACAAAGTATAATCTTCAAAGAACAGTCACCAGTACTTATTATCTCTGTATTTACTGTATATACGTATATACTGTAGAAACTATACTGTATATGTCACACTCTCTCACAGCCTGGATTCTGTTTGTGTTCCTGCCATAGTTTGCTGTCATGGCAAACTATTGGATCTAATTATGATCAGGTGTGTGTGTCTTGTTATCTCCCCTACTTAAGTTCAGTTCTGCTTGTGTTTCATTGTCGGGTCTCGTCTTGCTTGTCTTGTGTGAAGTGTCTTTAGGCCTGTTTACACCTGGTCACTTCATGAGTTTTCTCTGATCGGATATCAGTCTGATTTGTTAAAACAGTTCCATTTACATCTGGACACATTACATGTCTCTGCAAAACGGATTTAAATCTGATCTTCAATTCCTGTATTATGTGTTGAGCATCTGCCACTTACTTCCAGTTTCATTTGCGGAAGTTTACGCGTCGGCTTGCTGAAGAAATACTCAGCTGTTCATCCACGCTGATGCGTGTTGTATTAGTGCCGTCCTATCTGCCTGTAACATGTCATGTCTGCCTATAACACGCTCTCACACATTTATTTGACATTTTTTTAACATTTTGAGAGGAGTAAAATTTACTTATGTGGTTTCAACAACCTCACACACAGCTATCATATAACTTATAAGACTTAGAATATGAGTTGTAATGACTTTTTATGGCCATTTATGCTGTTTTCATGGTGATTTGGAAACTTTTTATGATTTAGAACAGTATGAGGAAGAACAAATGATGAGTTTTAATTTTCATCTTTGACTATTTCTTTAAAAGCAGCTTCTTTTGTTAATGTGCAGTATTTTGCATAGATCGTTTGTGAGCGTGTCCTTAAATTCCATCGTGCATTTGTGTACATGTTTTGAGGCAGTGGTGAGTTCTGAAGTGTGTACTTGGTTCCTCAGTGGGGTTAAGTGTAACGCTGAGAACATCAGCTGTCTGCTGACAGGCGACTATCTGTGCTCTTCTGTGCTCGGTTTATCTGCTGGAGTGGGTTTGTACAGTGTAGCTGGTGTCCTTTGGTCCCCTGTGCTGATGGAGAGGAGACAGATAGAAGAAAGGAATCCAGCAAACAAGGCATCTCGAATCCCTTTTCCATGTTTGCAAACTGTTTGTGTTCCTAAACTGACTTCTCCTGACAAAAATGGATGAATTTGACAAATTCATGCTTTTTCTCATCCTTATTTGATTGCATGAAAAAGAGTAAAATTTCATCACATGTAAAGCATGTTCTTAAAGGTGCAGCAGCAAAAAAAAAAAAAAAAAAATAAATAAAAAAAAAAAAAAAAAAACATTTGCTCATTTGTAATTGTCTGAGAGAGGGTGCGGAAAAAATTCAAATACTTTTTTAGCAATACAGCAATACTAGCTGGTCTCACTTCACTCTGACAGTGAGTTCCCGCACACCGCAGTGTGATAAGAATTATTTATAAACCTTTTGTCCAACAAAATACACATTTAACAACATATTTTACTTCAAACTCACTTCATAACATCAGTAGAGTGTTTGAAATAACTTCCTTTTGTTAACTGATGTGGCTTCTTATCATAGAACGAGGCCAAAAATGTATTATTTTATAGTATTCTACTGTAATGCATGCTATGTTGATTAGCATTGCATTATAAATCGACTTTATTCTTATGAAAATGCAGGGCTCTAGACTGCGACCAAAATGCGAGTTAAAATTTGACGTGGTCGCATTTGTGCAAGTGCATGGTCTGCGCTGCTCCAAAGCATCTGCTTCATACAGCGCGCGCTGCAGAGCCGCTGCACATTGTAGCAGGAGTCAGATTTCACTGATGTCGTGAAGAGAGGTGCTTTCAGCGCGAGCGCTTCGTGTGTAGAGCTTGGTTTATACTCGCTGTGTCAGCGGACTGAGCGTAACGGAGGATTTGGTTTTCAGACTAAAGTAAAAGACCGCTTCTTAAACCAGAGAAGGTGAACATGTTGGTATTCTTGTAGAAAAAAAAAAACATGCAAGTCCTGTCAGCGACAGCCAGTTTAGTTTTACTTTTCTTTTTGTTTTCGTTATGAAAATCTTGTTATCTTTGCCGTTTACCTCACGTTACGCTATGGAGGCTTTCCTTAATTTTTTTAAATATTATTATTTATTTGACTCCTCAGTTTGCGAAACATTCTGTAATTTTTTAGTCGGTATATAATACAGCATGTGATGTGTCCTATGCCATGCCTCCTCTTATTCATTTTTGTGAATAAATGTTATGTAGCCTAAGCTAGTTTGTCATTGTAACCTACTGTTATATTGTTGTTGCGCTTTTTAATTAAGAATAACAATGAATCCATCTTTTGTTTTAGTCTTAAAAAGTGAAAGGTGTATAGATATAAGCAGCTGCAGGAAAGCAAGAGCTTTCCTGTACTTTCCTGTAGCTCAAATAGTAGAGCGTGGCGCTAGCAACGCTAAGGTCGTGGGTTTGATTCCCAGGGAAAGCAAGAGTTCAGCAAATGTAAAAACTGTAACTTGAATGCTATGTAAGTCGCTTTGGATAAAAGCGTCTGCTAAATGCATAAATGTAAATAAGCAAAGCAGACAATTATCTTTTCTTGTAAAACGTGAGACCAAGATAGCGAATTTGAAAGTGAAAGTGAAAGCGCACGAAAAAAAAGGAATTCCTGTTCACAAAATTTAAATCACAAATAATACTGATGAAAAAGAACGGGTTGAATGTTGAACACTTTCGTTACCATATAACTATAAACTATGATAAAAGTTCATCAGCATGCATTGATTAATCAAATGTTGTACCAAAAAATAAATAAATAAAAATATTGCGACCAAATGATGTGCTCGTGCGCAGAAGTCCGACCAGTCGGAAGAATGAGTCTAGAGCCCTGAAATACCCAAGATGGCTTGAAGAACGCAGATAAACCATATATTGTTGCAGTCGTGTGTTTATTGTCTTCACGTTTGATGAGTTAAAGCATTTCTATCTTCTTTTTATCCAGTTACAGCGAAAGCAGGATGCCTTTGTCCATATTAAGTATTTCATCAGTTATATTACTTCTGTGAGGCATTTTGTGTGTTTTGTGAACACTCTAAATCATGCTAATGCTAAATCATGCTAGCTAAATGCTAACACAGACTAGCAACATGCTAATTCATACTAACAATGTGCTAAAACATGTTAGCAGTGTTAAACATGATAGCAACTTGCTTAAACATTTTAGCAATGTGCTAGAACATGTTAATAACATTTTATTGACTTTAAGTAAAATCTTCAAACTTCAAGCTTTTATTTCAAATTTTCAAACAAGGTATGTTTGAAAATTTTCAAACAGGTCCAACCAACATCAAAGTTTGTTTGCGAACTTTACTCAGTTATATTTATCTTTCAATAAAAATCTAAAATTTTATGCCCTTAATGTTGTGGCAGTTTTTCTAATGGTGTTGAAAATGGTAAAAAAAAAAAAAAAAAATAAAAAAAAAACTGTATTTTAGGTATTGTATTAAAGTTAAACATTCCAGTATCGTGACAACACACACACACAGAGATGTGGCCAAACTGTTCAGGGTCTCCTATAAGAGTTGAATCTCAGTGAGTTGGACAGGGTGCAAGAAAAAAGACTAATTCAGACCGGCATGTTATACTGCAGCTGTCTAATACAACATGATCTAACATCCGTGCTCTCTCTCTCTCTCGTTAATGTGTCATGAGTGTGTGTGTGTGTGTGTGGCCAGATGGTACTTCTCCACTTCTGAGAGGGATTCTTTGAGCAAACAACAAACTAGTGAGCCAACAACCACCTCAAAAACAAACATCCGCCTCACAAACAAACACACAGCGAGAGCAAGAAAATGCATTATTCAGGAGGAGCTGCTTAGAATTCATGTTCATAAATTAGCTGCTTCACTCGTGCCGTCAGAGACTAAAGCAACAACACCACATACACTTGAGAACCACATTACAAACACCGCAAATGGTGCAGTTCCCACCCGCCTCAGTGCTAGGGTGTATGGGTGGTTGCCAGGATGTTTCTATGTAGTTGCTAGGGCATTGTGAGTGGTTGCTATGACTTTGGGTGTGTCTCAATCAGCACCCTAGCTCCCGAGCTCTTGAATCAGTAGATCGTGTATACGAATTCGGTCACTGGTAAGTTCCCTGACTCACTGCACGTTGGGACAGTGATCACTCGAATTCCAGTGACATGATTACGTACAGCGTCAACGGACAACATTGTAGAACGTCATCACTGGAATTAATAAACAACAGACAGGACCAATCTAATTTTTATATTATTTTTTTATTTTCTTTAAACACATCGATCTGTTACATGTTCTTAAAACATTTCAGCTGAATATTAATTATAAATGATAATTAGATGTGTTCATTACCTGTCTAGCGATGTGTGTTTATGTTGAAATATACTAAAAACAGACTGTCTTTTCAAATCTTCTATCGCGTGTCATTACATTTATTGAGTTGATTCATGTGGTTTATGTTTCACGCTTCAAAAATGTTATGTTATTTCTGGTAAGGGAGCATAGTGACTGCCGATGCTCCCTAGTTTTTGCGGTGCATTGTGGGATTTTTCAGGGAGTGAATGTTCCAGTGCTCTGGAAGGATTTCATGATTGAGACAGCCCTTAAAATGGCCGACTCCCTGATCAGTGCCCTGACTACTGAACAAGGGGGCTGATTGAGACGCACCCTTTGATATCTGCTAGAACGTCATGAGTGGTTTTAGAGCATTGCTATGTGGTTGCTAGGGCATTGTGAGTGGTTAAGAGCATTGTTGCGTGGTTGTTAGGGTGTTGTAAGTGGTTGCTATGACATTGATATCCGCTAGAATTTCATGAGTGGTTTTAGAGCATTGCTATATGGTTGCTAGGTTATTTTGGTTGGTTGCCAGGGTGTTGCTATGTGGTTGCTAGGGCGTTGTGAGTGGTTAAGAGCATTGTTGCATGGTTATTAGGGTGTTGTAAGTGGTTGCTATGACATTGCTATCTGCTAGAACGTCATGAGTGGTTTTAGAGCATTGCTATGTGGTTGCTAGGGTATTTTGGTTGGTTTCCAGGGTCTTGCTATGTAGTTGCTTGGGTGTTGTGAGTGGTTTAAGAGCATTGTTGTGTGGTTGCTAGCATAGATATATATATACGTAGATGCCTCATTAGTGACTGTTTCTATGGGCCGCTATACATAAGCCATCCGCCATATTGTAGCGGTCAACTTGACGTCATTCACCATAGTAATCACTGAATATTCGAAAGATGCCACAATCCTGCACAGCCGATGGTCTGTGATGTCAAGTGGACTGTTCCAAGATGGCGGCCACATCTACGTGCCTGGAGCGGTCGAATAGGGCGTCTATATATGTCTATGGTTGCTAGGGTGTTGCAGGTGGTTGCCAGGGTGTTGTGGGTGGTTGTTAGGACATTGCCATGTGGTTGCCATGGTGTTGTTATGTGGTTGCTAGGGTGTTGTGGGTGGTTGAAACAATGAGGTGAAATGAATGGATTAAATGTTTATTGTGTGAATAACTAACTGTATAAATATTAAAGTCTGAAATATTTATTTTGCATCAGTATCTTGTTGCATCTTGTGGTTGTCTTTGTTATGCATAACAATGCTTGTGGTAAGCATTGTTATCACTATAATACGCAGTAACTGTTGTAAAAGTACTGTATATAACGGCAGATAAAACAACACACTCATGTATACATTAATTCATTCTATTCCCCTTGTGCAGCCGTGACTCCTGCATGTTTTTCCATGATGACAGTCTGCTGGTGTGTGTGTGTGTGTGTGTGTGTGTGTGTGAGAAAGAGAGAGAGAGAGAGAGAGAGAGAGAGAGAGAGGCTTATCTTGTAGCTGGAGGCACTCAAAAGGTGAAAACATGTCATGGACATCCTCTTAGGGAAACAGGACTCTCTCTCTCTGTAGTGGATGAGGGAAATGTCATGGAGGAGCATCTCAGGTGTGTGTGTGGACATTTCTCCTTTTCTTTTTTTGTTAATGGATATTCTCTCCATCCATCTGCTGTTCTGTCCTTCTTCACATTTTAAACAACTTTCAGCTTTTCCAAGGCTAAACAGCTGAATCTCAGGAAAACACGTCTGGGTCACATGTCATCTCACAAAATAAGAAATTATAAAATGAAGCATATTTTTAGGACCATTTTTCCATTGTGAAATTCATTTTAAGACAGTTTTTTTAAATGGTCATTTTTCTGAGTTTGTTTTATATACAAGTTTGCTCTCAGTAAGATTTTTGTTTTAAGTTTCTTTACTCACCAAGGCTGCATATTTGATCAAATTTACAGTAAAATTAAAAAATTATTATGAAAATATCTGTTTGCTTTTTGAATGTATGTTAAAATGTAATTTATTGCTGTGATCAAAGCTGAATTTTCAGCATCATTACTCCAGTCTTCAGTGTCACATGATCCTTCAAAAATCATTCTAATATGCCACCTTTATTTATTTATATAGCGCTTTTAACAATACAGATATGCTGATTTGCTGCTCAAGAAACATTTCTGATTATTATCAATGTTGAAAACAGTTGTGCTGCCTCATATTTTTGTGGAAACCGTGATATAAGAACTGAAAATCCAAAAGTGTTTATTTTAAAATTGACATTATAAATGTCTTTACTGTCATTATCAATCAATTTAATGCATCTTTGCTGAATAAAAGTATTATTATCAAGATTTTGAATAGTATCTATATAGTTTCAGTCAGCATAAACAAATACAGTACAACAAATACTACCATGATGGTATAACATTTATAACATATAATAATACTTTACAACTGAAATATTATTTTTCTATGTTATAATAATAGGAATTTGGGTTTAACACGTTTCTCATGAAAATAGTGTTGCAATGGAAAAAAATCGTAAAGATCCTTAAATTGGCTTCTTGTTATTTAAAAGTGAAGTATGTAATTTATAGATTAAGTTAAAACACTTTGTCTGATTGCAGAAATTCAGTCATTTGTTTCCCCCCAAAAGTACTTGGTATATTCCAAACACTGATCTGTTCAGGAAACCTGATTGAAAACATTATTTTTTCAATTTTGTTTGGTGCGTCTAGTGGCAAAGTACAAACTTTACCTTTGAAAAATATCATTTCTTATTTCTTTCTCTTGATTTTGTTGAAATGCGGGCTTGTTCTTGACAAGTTTGTGAGATTCACTGGAGCCCTCTGTGTGTCTTTGTCTCTGTTCCTCCAGTCGTATGTTGTCTTCCCTCTGTTGTTTTCTTCTTCTCTCTGGATGTGTGGGGAATTCATAGTCTAACGTCAGAGAAGCGCTGTGTGCCAAGAGAGAGGAACCACTGTAAATACTGGATGGAGTCTATTTCTGTCTCGGAACATGAGATTGACTGTTAAATGCACACACGTACGCAAACACACACGCACTCACTGTTTATAGAGCAGCGTTTCTCCATGTTGGGTTTTTTTCCATTATAAAACAGGCCAGATCTGTGCCTGCTCAGGGTGAAATGTTCTCCATCACAACATTCACGTACATGCACAAAACATCTCTTGTAAACTGGAATTACATCAGTAACACATAAGCAGAAGATTATTCACTCAGGAAAAAAAGATCAAAATGATGATTCAGAGAATTCATGTGACTGCTTTCTTCACATTTCTGCTGTTTAACCTCTTTATTTGAGCAAGCAAGGTTAAGTTGTAAAACAAATGGAAAAGCCTTCTGCCTGTCAATCACTTTGCACATTTCTTGTATCTTGTGCATCTGGTGGTGGTTATATTTATATACTGTACCGTATTAATCTTTTGATTTTTTTTTAAATTTTTTTATTTTAGTTTTAAGTTATAGTTTTAAGTTTTGGTATTTTTTGCTTTTGTCATTCTTATTAGTTTATTTTTTTAATATTTCTGTAATTTTAGTATTATTATTAATAATATTTTAGTAATTTTAGTATTTAAACATTTCTAATTCATTTTTAATTTAAGTTGTTTTAAGTTTAAGTAAGTAATACAATATTTATGTTTTACTTAATTTCAACCTTATCAAAAAATATTTTTAATAGTTTTAGTTTTAGTAAAAACACTAATACTGTGAATGCAATGACATAATTGTTATATTTTGGGTGAGCTGTTCATTTAATAGAGTTATTAATTATGTATAACTTTAAGAATCTGTTTCTTTCAATATTCATTAGGAGAAACAAATCTACAAATGTTGATAGCTTGTATTTTCGTATTAAATTGAGTTCATATTGAGATCGCTGATATTTGACTGCACTTTCAGCTTTGTATTTTGGCAAATATGAGCATAGTTTGAGACATCTGGGGTCTTTTTCTCAGGGTAAACATCTGAGAAGTAGGAGATTTCAGCATATGTCTCCATTTAATCTCATCTCTTCAATTTTCGAGATTTTATATCACAATTCTGAATTTATAACTCACAATTCTGATTTTTGGAGTTTTTAATCTGACAGTTCCGACTATTTTTCTTGTGATTGCAAGTTCATATGCCACATTTCAGACTTTTCTTCTCAGAATTGTAAGAAATTGTGAGAAAAAAAATGCAGTAACACTTTATTTTAAGGTGTCATAATACAGAGCAATTACCTAATTAAATACTTAGTAGTAGCCGTTGTACTTACATGAAACAAAATGTACTTACCATGTAACTAAGTTGTGGAACCTGTAATTACAGATTGTAATTATGTAGATGTAATAGGCACCTACTGTTACATATATGTAACAGACCGAGTCTGTTACACAGCTACTTGTGCACTTAAGTTCAATCTTGATACACTTTAAGTAGCTTATGGCTGTGTAATATTATGTAATTGTAATGTAATTAGAAATGTAGTACATGTATTTAAGCTGTGTACTGGTGGGTTAAATCAAACTAAAGTGCAGCTGGATAAGGTGTATAGTATAGATACACATGAAGTACACTTAAGTACACTCTTGATACACTTTATTTTAAGTAGCTTATGCCTGTGTAATATTATGTAATTGTAATGTTATTAGAAAGGTATTACATGTATTTAAGCTGCGTACTGGTGGCTCAAATCAAACTAAGGTGCAGCTGGATAAGGTGTACAGTATAGATACACATGAAGTACACTTAAGTACAATATTGATACACTTTATTTTAAGTAGCTTAAAAAAAATAACAGTGTCCTTATTAACTTTATGGCTGCTTAGCTACTTTGTAAAGGTCTAGATTTTGTACATTTGCACTTCAGAAACTTGATCAAGTCCAGATTACCAAATCAAAGCTGTTACCATGACCATAGACATAGACTGGCAGAAAATGGCGAATGCCCATTATGCATTAGCTAGTGTGTGTGTGCTGGGGAATACTGAGGTTGAAGAACAAATGTTGTGAGTGTTGAATGTGCCGTTCCTGTGATGTGTGTGACGTTCTCCTGAGTTTTAAACCTCAGCTGAAGCGAACAGTGTCAGAAACGTCTCACTAAATATAACACACACCCTGACAGCGATCCGAATCGCCGGATTCCCTCGCTACTTTGAAGAATTCCAATTACTGTCAGTGTTTTCTGTGTGTTTGTGTGTGTGTGTGTGTGTGTGTGTGTGTGTGTGTGTGTAATCCATCAATCCAGGCATCACAGACAGCTGTGTGTGTATGTGTAATTCCACTGTAATTAGTGTTTATTCAGGATGCAGTGATTCGTCCACAAATAGCCAAATGTTCCTGTTAAAAGAAACAATAAATAAACAACAATGAACTGTGAGTTTTTGAATTCAGTGGAAAATCTCCACAAATACGAGCAAATCGAACCACTTTCGTTAACTTGGGTGGGTAAATCAACCAGAACCAGACGAGCCATTCACAACACTGACCTTCTCTCTATGCAATCTATAGAGCCGTGAGGATATATCACCTAACAACAGAGCCAATCTAGATTCAATTACCAACTGGGCCAAGAGTGCAATTTATAACTAAACACACACACACGCATGTGGACGCTCCTGAGGATGGTAGAGGTCGTGCTGCATGCATTAAACTCCCGTGTTTACCGTGGAGATCAGTGAGGAATTCAGCGTCATGAATTTCTGAATATAATTTATAGCTCAAATCTCAAGTGCATCCCGCTTACGATTCATAAGCTGAATCCTCAGCGAACAGAATTTGAATTTATTGCCGAAATGAATTTCGTTAGTCACAAAGGTGTGTGCATGCATTTGCATTCTGAATAATTATGCATTGTGATCATGTTCAATGTTTTATATGATTAATGTCAGCTCATGAAAACTCTGGATATGAATTTATATGTTACTGATTCTGTATCTCTGCATGAACATGCAGTTTTTGACAGGCTTTTGGCAACTTTTAATGCTTCTAAGTTTGTCTTTTACTGATTTTTGATGGGCAATCCTGGTCTTTTACACTGCAAAAAGTGCTGTTCTTCTTTTGTATTTTTTTGTCCTGATTTCTAGTACAAATACAAAATGTTCTTAAATCAAGTTGCATTAACTTGAAATGATGTAAGATTAGAATGAAGTGAGGTTTATGCTTAAAACAAGAACAAATATTTGCCTGTGGAATCAGAAAAATAAACTTGTTTTCTCTTTGAATAAATTAGATTTTTCTGACCCCACTGGCAAATATTTGTTCTTGTTTCAAGCACAAACCACATTTTCAGGCTTCTTATCTTATGTCACTTTGCATTTCAAATAAATGTTTAGATATTTTAAGAATGTTTAGATATTTGTGCTGGAAACAAGACAAAAATATGGAGTGAAAACTAACCAGGGGTGCGTTTCCCAAAAATAACTATGGTCGCAAGTTCCGTCGTTACCAATATAGATCAATGGAACTGACGACCATAGTTAGCCAACGATGCTTTTAGGAAACGCACCCCAGGTCAAGATGGTGTCGTTGCATGTAAACCAGTTTGAGCAATACTAAAGCAGCATGAAAGCATCCAAAACATACTTTATACTGCTAACAAGAAATGAAATCTTCTTAACCTGGTCACCGAATAAGTATCTTAGCTGACCTCGGCAATTTTTTTTTTCCCACAGTACTTTATTTTATACATATACGATTTGATGCATGTTTGTAATTAAATGACCACATACTTGTGTGTTTTATTTCCAGAAAAACTGCATTGTGGATTTTACTGCTGATAGTTTGACTACGAATCAGTAAAATTATGTCTTTCAGCTAGTTTAAGAAGACACCACTAGGTTTTTAGTGGTGTTGGTTGAAGTAATAGTTCATCCGAAAATAAAAAAAATTACTGAAAATGTGCTCACCATCAGGCTATTCAAGATGTAGATGAGTTTGTTTCTTGATCAGACTTTGAGAAATGTAGCATCACATCACTTGCTCAGCAATGGATCCTCTGCAGTGAATGGGTGCCGTCAGAATGAGAGTCCAAACATCTGATAAAAACATCACAATAATCCACAAGTAATCCACACCACTCCAGTCCATCAGTTAACATCTTGAGAAGACAAAAGCTGAAATAAATCCATCATTAAGATGTTTTTAACTAAAATACAAATCCATAATAACGCTTCCTCCAGTGAAAAAGTGAACTGGTCTGAATCAGGAGAGAAATCTACATAGATAAAGCACCATTTACAAGCCAAAACAGTCCAAAACAGCTCTAAACAAATATGTGGGTAGATTTTGATGTGAGAGCACATCAGCAGATGGCCTTTTCCACTGGAGGAAGCATTATTATGGATTATGGACTCATTTTTTAACCGGAAATAATGGTTTGAAGTTAAAAGCGTTTTAATGATTGATTTATTTCTTACAAACACACAGCTTTTGACTTCATAAGATGTTAACTGATGGACTGGAGTGGTGTGGATCACTTGTGGATTATTGTGATGTTTTTATCTGTTGGACTCTCATTGTGACGGCACCCATTCACTGCAGAGGATCCATTGGTGAGTAAGTGATGGAATGCTACATTTCTCCAGATCTGATGAAGAAACAAACTTATCTACATCTTGGATGGCCCGAGGGTGAAGACATTTCAGCAAATTTTCGTTTTTGGGTGAAGAAAACACCCAGGACACCCTGGGATTAATGGAACATGTGTCAACACTTTTTATTTGGTGCAAAATTGTAGTTTTTCAGTGTGACATTGCTAAACATACTGACTTTTCACTGTAATTCTCCTTCAGGTTTTACTGGGATCTCACCATGCTGCTCCTGATGGTGGGAAATCTCATCATCATTCCTGTGGGCATCACCTTCTTCAAGGACGAGCACACACCGCCATGGATCGTCTTCAATGTGGTTTCCGACACTTTCTTCCTCATGGATCTGGTGCTGAACTTCCGCACGGGAATTGTGAAGGAGGACAACGCAGAGATCATTCTGGACCCTCAGCAGATCAAGATCAAATATCTGCGCTCATGGTTCGTGGTGGACTTCATCTCCTCTATCCCTGTGGACTACATCTTCCTCATTGTGGAGACGCGCATCGATTCGGATTTTTACAAGACGGCACGTGCTCTGCGGATCGTTCGCTTCACCAAGATCCTCAGTCTGCTGCGGCTGCTGCGGCTCTCACGGCTCATACGCTACATTCATCAATGGGAGGAGGTGAGTGGATGTTTTTAGTGTTTTAACCACTCATAACCGCTGATATCTGATGATAATGTGACCCAGGGGGGATTTTCACGTCTCTGCCCAGAAGAAAATATTACTTTCATAGCACAAGAGATTCAGTGGAGTTGTCAGTTATGTATCATTTAAAGCAACAGTTCAGCTAAAAGTAAAGTTTCCATCATTATTTGCCCTTGGCATATCAAGACGCATCATGCAAGTTTAATGTAAATCAGTACATTTACATGCACATCAATGCATTATGAAAAATGTGACGTTTATATGTGTACTGGCATTAGAATATTCCTGTAGACGTTGCTGTTATAAGTATGCTGATCTTTTTTGAGATTTGAGATGTTTGAACTTTTTCACAATAATTTAATTAGGACACAAACACTTCTGACCTTCAAAAATGCCAGACAACATAACCACAAAAATTAACAACAACAACAACAACAACAACAACAACAACAACAACAATAATAATAATAATAATAATAATAATAATAATTATTATTATTATTATTATTATTATTATTATTATTGTTATTATTAATGGACATTTCTTTTAATAATTCTATCAAATAATATATGACTAGTATAACACTTCTGTGAGTATGATGGCTATGATGACTTTTTGTATTTTGGGTGAATTAATCTATTATTGGAGTTCTTAATTATGTGAGTCAGTCTTTGGTGTTTCTTCTAAAATGTATAAGTAGAAACAAAATGCATGGTATGAAATGCAGCTCATATCTTGTTCTCTCCATACTGAGATCTCTGATGTTTGACTGCAGATGTTTGATTTGGTATCTTGGCAAATATGAGCATAGTTTAAGGCATTTGTGAGACTTGCTGCCCATTTGATCTCATTGTTGTCTTGCAGAAGTGGTTGAGATTTTGAAGTGATCTCATTTGTGCTTTTAGAATCCAGTTTATTCTCTGTCTGCAGAAATCACAGGCTGGATTCAGCATATGTTTCGTGACTCTCATTACCAGCCAGTCTGCGAGCTTTGGCAGAAATCGAAGTGTTGAGTCTTACACGTATCAATTAATGAATATTTCAAAGTAGAGTGCTAACATTAGGCTGTAATTTTCTCTGGTCCTCTTGAGGATGGGTTTGGATGGTGATTAAAGCGATGATTAGAAGCGTTCGTCTCTCAGCATCAGTAGTGAACGGGTGAACCGGGTCTCAGAGGTGCGCGGTGAGAAGTGAGTCCGGCGAACGCAGCTGCTGCCTCATTTAGTCGGGACGCGTTCGTTCTCACGACAGCATGTCACGCGCTCTTCCACAGCGGCACACTGCAAATTGACCGGCTCCTATTAGAAGCGTGCAAAACATGTCAGAAGTGCGAGATACGTGGGAAAGACTCAATTACAAATCATAGACTAGTTTTCAGAGTAACATTTGTTAAGCTGATGTTTACAGAGTAGTGTATTAGTGCATATGTTTAAAATAATCCTCATATAATTTAATATAATATAATATAATATAATATAATATAATATAATATAATAATTAGGCCTGTCATAAATTAGGCAAAGCATAAATTCTGTGCTGCAGACTAATTATCACACAAATAATTAGCGATTAATAATTTCATTAGGTTTTTTTTCATGTTCCATACATTCCATATTCTATTTTTTACTTAGAATTTAAGATAATATAATAATAAAAATTATAGTAAAAGGCCCAAGTGATTTACTTTAAATCTGTGAAAATTAATATTTATGTAAATAATTATTTGTAATATAATTTGATGCTGTCTGATTAAACCCACAAATTTAGTTTGAAGACAGAACTTTGACTGTCTTTGTGTACTTTAGAACAGTTTTTTTTTTATTTTATTTTTTTATATTCTATGACAAAATGTAATCAAACCGCCAGAATATTAAAAAAACAAAAGGTGATGCAGATTTTTGGTCAAACCGCCCACCACTAAGCAGCATAATATGTGACAGAAATTGAGCGGACATTGATGGGGTGGAAATGAAACGCCATTGCATCAAAGTGTCATTTTTAAAGGAACTGTCCCTGATCTTAGATGAGTTTAATAGTGTCTTAACTGTCATGAATAGTCATCATGATTTGATTTAGAACAGCTATTTTTACCACTGAATGTTTAAGGGTATAAAAGAGTCTGTGGCACCTATGAGACTACCATTCAGACGTTTGGGGTCAGTATGTTTCGGGTGTGTGTAGACCATTGGATTTTGTCAAAAATCTTGACAACGATTTTTGAACGATCTAGATTTTTTTTTTTTATTTCTGTAATTTTGTATACATCACATTTGCTGTCTTTAAATTCATTATTTATATTATTTATCATTACATGTTTAATTACATCTTAATCAGTAAAGAAAAACATGTTTCTATACTGTATCGATGAAAGGAAAATTACATGTAATCCCAGTATCCATACAGCATACTATTTGTTTGTTTGTTTTAACTTTGATGTATTTTTTTAAATAGTAGGTGAATAGTAGTGACATTCTAAACAGCAACATTTTAATTAATTTCTTTTCATTTATTTATTGAAACTATTTTGTTTCACTGTTTCAAATAGCACACAAAATTTGCTAATAATATTTGAATGTTATGCATTGACTAAGTTATTTTAGATTTTAATTGACACAAAGCAAGCTAACCCTTTGATGCTGACAATCTCACAATTAAATCTTATCAAAAGTTTGGAAGATGCTGATCGTAACATCTCCACGTTCCTCGAGGAAGTGGCTCTCCAGTGAGTGAATCCAGTTAGTCAGCGTGTTATTAAATCAAACTCAAATGAAGGCTTAATGAGTCACTCCTGCAATCAGCAGATGCTCTCTCTGACACGGCCATCCAAACAAACCTCGCTTTCAGCGTCCAGGGGCCTTTTTGGGCCATCGCTGGGAGTTTTAATGGAGTGGATGTTTTAAGAGCTGAAGAAGACCCTCTTGGCTTGTATTATGCTAACGACGAAGCTTAAGCGCTCTCTCTGCGTGAATCGAGCGGCTCTGAATGCTTCTCAATGACCTGAGTTAGCGTGAGGGATCGTTTCGAAGACGTTGTGGAGCTTCGGTAGCTGGACCATCTGTGTTTGTTTATTGAGTGAAGGCAGGGAGTCCGTCTCTATTAATATCGGCGTCTGGGATTATTCTGATTTATGGCTCGTGTCACTTGGATTGGATGTTCAGGATGGAAAGCATGACGTTCAATATGGCACAGAGTTTCCTGAGGTTCTGCAGTGCAAAAAACACAAATAAAGTAATTCAAGGCTGGTTTGGAGTCACGCCTGACACATAGGTTGAGATAAAGTCTGCAGGAGGAGGTAGAAATTGGGTTTAACAGCGTAGTAAGGGCTGTAAGACAGTTTGGCAACATAAAAGGCAAATGTGCAAATGTGACTTGTGTAATATAAATATGCACACAGGCTGCGGGTGGGCTCTAAATCCATGTAAATAAAGAATCAGTAACCCTCATCGTCTAGGCATGCTACTGTATTCATTTCTTCTAGGATTCAGTTTGTATACTATACGCAGTATGCAAATTAAATATGTGGATATATTCCAGTTATATGTGCAGTATACAGTCAACACTATGTGTGAGAGACTTATTGTCCCCATAATATTTTTCAGAGACTGAATATATTTGGTTAAAATGTGACTGTCCACATTTTAATATTAGTATGCATCAGCATTTCAAACTGTAGAATACTTAATTATGGTCACATGACCTCATTACATGCCTGTTTAATTGCATGTTAATTAGTCACAAAAAACATATTCCTGGTTGAAAGAAAAATTGTATACATACCCAGTATGAACAACATAACATTTTGTTTTTGTTTGTTTTATTTTAATGTATTTTATTTTTTATTTATTTAGTAGATGTGCCATTATAAACATAAACATTTTATTTAATTTCTTTTAATTACTATCTTTTGATTAATTTTTTTTATTTTATTGTATTAAAATAATTATACAATTATATATTTTGTTATTGTCTTTTTTATTTAATTTATTTCATTCTTCATACTAGTTGGTTATGTGCTGTTCTAAACATAAACATTTTAATTATTGTCTTTTAATTTTTTTTTAATGTTTTTTTTATTTATTTAAATTGTTATTTGTATTTGTTTTAATTCATTTAATTATGTATTTAAAAAATGCATTTATTTATTTTTATATTATTTTACTTTTTTAAATAGTAGATGCTGTGCCTTTCTAAAGATACCCAAATATTTTTAGTGAAATAGCTGCCAATGGATGCATATTGTCATCATTATTAAGATTGGATATAACTTTGACTAGGTGTTTATCACCTCCAGTAGGGTTATTTATTTATTTGTTTGTTTGTTTTTATTTGTATTTAATTTATTTATTTATTTTAAATAGTAGGTGATGTGCCATTCTAAACATAAATATTTTAATTAATTTATTTATTTATTTATTCATTTATTTTAATTAGTTTTCATTTATTTATTTTAAATAATTTTAGTGTATTTTTTTTTAGATTGTAGATGAAATAGCTAGCAATGGATGATTATTATTATTATTATTATTATTATTATTATTATTATTACTAAGGATTAGGTTGGATGTAATTTTGACTGGATGTTTATCGCCTCTGGTAAGTTTGTTTAGGTCTGCAAATACTGCAGAACGCTTGATTTAGGGTTAGGCTATGAGGATGGTGCTGTGATTTAGCACACAGCATGACAGTATTTCTCAGAGAAACCTCCTTCATCAGTGATTACTGTTGTCTGGTCTTTCATTCACTGTGCTGGACATAAACATACTGACAGATCGATTCTGCTCTTTCACTGTGGCTCAATTTTACAATATAAAGACCTCTAAGAGATTTCCTTTCCATGTTTCCAATAGTGTTCTATTTTTCCATTGCAAATGCTGTTACAAAATAAGCAAGCTTTGTACCGTGTTTTAAAGATGTCTAATGTGTTATGCATTGCAACATGATGGTGGATGAGCTGAAAGACTTTTTGACAATAAATATAGTTTATTTGGTACTGAATTAGATAGACAGATAGGTTTTTCTTCTCTAAAATGTCTTTTCTCTTCTGGATCTTTAGATTAATTGTGAACCTGATGTCTCCTTTGATTATTCAAAGATTTTCTTTCATTCTTCACTCCTTCATTGATTCATTTTCCCATCGCTCGTGTGCTGAAACCAGCAGGTTTTGGTCCAGTCTGCTAGATTTGAGTCTTTCTGTTTGTTTCTCTGTCTGTCTCTCTCATTTCTCATCAGCTTCGTCAATCAGCGCTGAGATGTTTGTTCGCCGCGTGAAGCTCTCATTGTTACGTGTCTCGTGTCAATTAGAGTCACAGCGGCCGAGCGTCCATCACTCTGTGGGAGAGAGAGAGACGGTCAAACAGCCTCTGTAGTTTTGGTGATTTATACATTCGTAGGTTCTTCCCTTGCCGTTCAGACAAGACACATTAGTCTTCATTCCCCAGATTCACAATAATGACTTTATAATAAGCCCATATTAGAGAGGATTTCCACAATCTGCCCAGAGCACTTCTCATTTTAATTGCGCTCCAATCTGTTTCCATTTCACCATGCTAATTTATTAGAGTCCAAGTGCGTAGAAAGATGGGAGAGAGAGCAAACAGTCCTTCAGCTGTGTTCAAAACCCTAGTGAGCTGCCTTCCTATATGAATATATATGTGTGTCCATAAGCAATATCTGGATAAATGGTGCCATAATTTGATGTTTTAATGTATTCATGCCACCCATGAGAATTACTGGAGTTTCAGGAGGACAAAGAGTCAGTGATGTGAATGTATTCATGTTTTAATTAAAAAAAAAAAATTAATACAAAAAAAGACTTACAGTTAAAAAATGTTATATTAAATTAAATTAAAGTTATTATTATTATTAATTATAATAATCATCATTATCATTAATATCAATATTCATAATATTGAGACTGATAAAAATAATAATTTATCAGATTATTATTATTAGTCTGAATATTAATACTGATATTAATGATAATGATGATGCTAAAGTATTATTATTATATTTTTAGGCTTCACTACTACTACTATTGATAATAATTTATTATTATTATTATTATTATTATTATTATAAATAATAATAATAATCATTTCTTATTCAGGAAGACAAAGAAATTGATATTTTGGATCTAAATGGATATGCCCCCCAAAAAAAATGTACAGTTAAAAAATTTATTTTAAAATAAATTTAATTGATTATTCTTAATGATAATAATAATAATAATAATAACAATCATTATTAATATCAATATTTATAATATTCAGAAAAATAAGAATTTATCAGATTATTATTATTATTTGGCTGAATATTATGAATACTTATATTAATCATGATGATGATGATGATAAAGTATTATTATTATTATTGTTGTTGTTGTTTTGTTTTTAGGTTTTACTACTACTGCTGATAATAATAAATTATTATCATCATCATCATCAATAATAATAATAATTTCTTCTTCTTATTATTATTTGTAGTAGTAGTAGTATTGTTAATATTAATAATAACATTGATATTAATATTAACATGATTATAATTTCAATATTGATATTAATATTAATATTATATTTTTAACCTAACATTTTTTTTTTTGTTACAGTTTTGTTTAAAGCTGCAGTCCGTAACTTTTTTTGGTTAAAAATGATCCGAAATCAATATTTGAGCAAGTACATAACCAGCCAGTGTTCAAAACTATCGCCTTACTTTAGCCCGATTCACAACGGTTAGCTTATCATAATGTTTTCTAATTTGAGTGGCACGGGTAGGTGTTCGCGGGAAATTCGAGCATAGCACTGCGTCATTACATCACGTCTGTAAGCATAAAGAAGCTGTCCCGGCTAGTAGGCTATCGCATGTGAGGATCCTGCAGGTGACACTTCGTTTATAGCCTTTTCTCACAGCAGCTAGAATAATTAAATGTATCATTTTGATGGCGGATTGTGATCCAGAAAGGATTATGTGTTTATGAAACACGTGTGAATGAAATTAAATTATATTCCAGTTTTAAACGTGCTTCTGATTACAGATAGCCTGGGATTACACAAGATTTGTATTCTAAAGAAAACCAGTTTGAAGGGAGCATAGTTTGCTTTTTGGGTTAAAAGAATTTCTTAAATTCGAATGGCATGACAATTAGATATTAGACTGTACGGAAATTGAAATCTACGCGCTAATACACACTATACCCATAGTCACGCAATGCTGATGTTGTTAACATTAATAATTTGAGAATAAAGCATAACAATAATAATAATCTGCACGGTTTGATGTGATATGAGCTGACCGATTGTTAGATTTAATCACTGTTGGTAGTGTGATTTATGGTAATGCATTTTTCCTCAGTTGGGCAGAACAAACGTGGCAGACTTGTTACTTACTTGTTCAGATGACAATATACGGTGAAAATTCTTATTTGGGTGATATATCCCAAGACGTAGGCTAGAATCTGTGATTAAGTGTTTGATTCACACCGGTGTGGTGACTGACAGCTACACATTCACCTCAAAACATTAGATTCATCCGCGCTGAAGCCGTGCCAGAGTACAGCCCACGTAATAAAGATAATTCCGCACCTGACTGCAATACTGGGTTTTCAACAGAGATGGCGACAAAGAGGCAAAACTTACGGACTGCAGCTTTAAAAACAAATGTAACATAAATACAACAGTTACATTTCTAAGAACTTGTAACTTGAAGCAGATTTTTACATGACTCTTCTTTTTCATCATCTCAGTTTTCCTGATTCATAATTGACCCCAAAGCTGAATGAAAATGCTGGCATTTAAACAAATTGTACATTCATATGATGCATTAGTTTGCATTATCGCTTGAATCTGAAACGTCTTTCTCTTTTTATCTCTATCGTTGTCTCTTTCTCGCTGTCTGTCTGTCTGTCTCTCTGTGAAGATACAGCAGTAAAGGCAGACAGTCGGTAATGAGGGTGACTTTTACACATTGCTGCATGATTAATTCAGATGCTTTTACAGCTAGTTAATGTTACAGAGAGCCAATTATTTAATCCGAGCTCATGCTGTTTCTCTGCGCTTAGAACGAGCCAGAACGACGTAATGCTCTGTTTGACATTACACTGTCCTGGCAGAGGAAAGAGTTATTAAAGACAAACATACGAGCAATAATCACTGTCTGACCATGGACACATGAGAGAGAGAGAGACTGATTTATAGGGCTTTTCTCGTCACTCAATAACAATAGCATCATGTGAGTATATTCCTCTCACAAAAGCTTTTAAAAGCTGTGTTTTAAGTGACTCGAGTGGATTTTAATAAGCACCGGTGCAGTTAATAGTGCTTGCTGTGGCTTCACTCGCATTAAGTAGCTTTCAGTTGTAGAGGCCATTAACACCCAACTGACCGGTGGCTTCTCGAGAGGATACTTAACATTAGGATTAGCCATTCAATTTCTTCAGCTCTCTCTCTTTCTCTCTCTCTGTCACTCATGGCAGAACAGAAGGAGCCCGGACTTGTTCTGTCCTGTTTTCAATTATTTAACTTGTTAGTGATTCAGAAAGTAGCTGTGTCTCTAACACACACACACTAAAGCAGAACAATTGTAGACTGTGCTCCATATGGATGGGAGTCTTTAGGTGATTCATCATGTGATTTTAATTCAGGGAATCACAATCTGATTCCAAAATGCTTTTTGAATTCTTTCTATTTTAGAGTTGACTAGTTTGATTTATTTCCATGAATCAGTTCAATTTGTTGCATTCAAAACACTGATAAATGATTCTTTTGTATCATCATGAAAATATTCATGAATGGTCTTGAATGTTCAGAATTGTGATTATTCTAATTATATAATAATTTTAATAGATATTACATATGTTTAATGCATATTAATATATTTAATATATATTTAGTCATTTTATATTTAAAAAAATGAATATATTATTTGTAATTAAATAATTATATATATAATTATATATGTGAATTTATTTATGTGTGTGTGTATAATTTACATGTCATTAATTGATTATATATATAATTTTATTATTTATTATAATTAATTTAATATGTGAATTACCTTATAATTACATATTAACATTAATTAATAATTACATTATATAAATTATATAAATATTTTATACATCATATAAAAATTTTAGGTAAGACTTCACAATTGTCACGGTGCACACACGAGGGAAGCGAGGGTAAACTCAAAATACAGTCTTTAATTAAATCCAGGACAGACAAGGCAAGGCAAGGCAAGGCAAGGCAAGGCAAGGCAAGGCTGGAACAGACAGAGACACCGGGAGTAACGAGTAGACCAGATGAAAATTAACAGAACAGGCAGGAACTAAATACACAAGATAATTAACTAAACACAGCTGAATGAAATCATAAACAATCAAACTTGACGAGGACAGGAACAGGAAGGACCAAATAAGGGCATGGATGGGGAAACACACAAGACAAGACAGACAAGACTGTGACAGCAATAAGTTCTCATTTGTTTATAATTCTTAATGAACAGTATTTTTACAGCATTTATTAACCTTTTTTATTGTTAGTTTAAAAATGTTCATGTTAGTTCTTTAACATGAACATTTTTAAACTAACAATAAAAGTTCGTTTTTTAAGCTGTATCGTGCAGACTTACATATCAGTTGAATTGATTTTAAAGTGTTGGTTTTCTGTTTTTACTAGTGCAAATGTTAATTTAGTTCCCACTGAATGCTGCCATGTCAAATAAGTACTGTGTTGATAAAATCATATATACTGCAATTATTTTTTTTCATTGATTATGCAAATCCTTGTATCTGTACTTTTGTTTTACTTATGTGTGCATTCATATAATTCCTTTCAGTTCAATTCATGAAAAATGCATGTCTAAGTAATTGCAGCCTCTTAAAGCGGCATTTCCAGGTTTCATATGTGACGCATTGTAAGGTAGTCGTTGATACTCTGCCCTGTTTAAAATGTCAGTGGCATTCAGACTGACCAGTGTGTGATGGCTTGTGTTCAACATGTCCTGTCTCTGCTTCTGTCATGTTCAGATTTTTCATATGACCTACGACCTGGCCAGCGCAATGGTGCGAATCGTCAACTTGATTGGAATGATGCTGCTGCTCTGTCACTGGGACGGATGCCTGCAGTTTCTGGTGCCGATGCTGCAGGATTTCCCCGCCGACTGCTGGGTGTCCAAGAACAAGATGGTGGTGAGTGTTTGCAAACACAATCTGTCTCTCCTCTGATCAGGAGCTGCTCCCACAGGGGCTCCCTTTAAAAGCATCTACATGGTTCACCTATTCAGTGCTGTCCTTTTCCAGATTAATCAGAGTATGCGCATTTTAACCTCATCATGAGTTAGGGCTGGTATGACTGTGTGTCATGACGGTAAAAATCTGTCTAGAAATGTAGCAACTACCTGTTGCATAATCATTTTCAGTCCTTTGTTTTGAACTGAAGCATTTCATAACATGAAGCTATTTTTTTGCACTGACTTACTATTTATCAATTATCTGATCTTTTGATTTGTGTCCTTCAAGAGGAGATGAAGCACTTTTTGAAGTACATTATAACACTAAAGCGCATTGAAGTACATTATAATAATTTATATGTATGTACATTATAAGTAAGTAATTACATATTACATATTTAATTGTAAAGGTTGTATTATTAATAAATGTTTTAAATTACAGTCCATTTTAAATTAGGACTTTGTACAGACACAATCATATATTGCCTTTTTTTTAAACAATATTGCATTGAGAATTTAAATTATTGTATCTGTATGTTTGTTTTATTTATTTATTTATTTATTTATTTGTGCATTCATATAATTCCTTACAGTTCGATTTAACAAAGAATAAGTAATTGCAAACTCTGAAAGTGGCCTTTCATTATTCCAAGTATTTAATGTCCTTTTTTTCTCAAAATAGCCATTACCACATGGTTATTATATTATTACAATTTATTAGATTGTATAGAGAATTTATATTAAGATTATTGTTATAAATAACCATTTTTTAGTTGATTTATTATTTTATTTTCATGTACTATATTGTGATATATACATTTCCATTATTTAAAACAACTCAATCAGCACTAGTGAAGGCCTGTATTTCTGCAGTAAACTGTGTTCTTACATAAGGCGGCAGAGTTAGTGGGGTGATGTGTCACAGATTGTGGTTTTTCTACAGCCTAAATTCGATATCCATCTAGTATTGACAATGCTCTGGTGAGCTGGGGCTTTAATTTCCTTCTGTTTTTAGTCAAGGGGACATGCAGCTACCAAGTCCCCAGCGTCCACAGAGAGAGGACAGTCTTGTTCTTGATGCCCATGAGATTTAGTTTCCCTAGCTGAATGCCAGAGACCCAAGCTGTGACCCTGAATCAACCAGACGAGAGCGAGATTGGCAAAAGTCCTCTCAGGATCTGCCACGGTATATCGATGAGGCCTGCGGCGGCTCGTCATCTTCCCTGAGGGGTAATTGGTGGTCCGTGATTGTCCTGCTCCTACAATAACATAAAGCCAGAGATCAGATTCAAACAAGTGCGTTATCAGTCAGCAGGGAGGCACACAGACAACAGACGTACAGCATGGCCCCACAAACTGTGAGATTATCGTAAAAAACGTGTTTGATTTGCTCTCTTTATTCCAACATTTACTAATGCATTTATATAATTTTACAATTGCATTTGTTAACATTAGTCATAGGAATAGTTCACCCAATAATAAAAATTACTGAAAATGTCTTCACTCTCATCCAAGATGTAGATGAGTTTGCTTCTTCATCATATTGGAGAAATGTAGCATTACATCACTTGCCCAGCAACGGATCCTCTGCAGTGAATGGGTGCCGTCAGAATGAGAGTCCAAACAGCTGATAAAAACATCACAATAATCCACAAGTAATCCACATACCTCCAGTCCATCAGTTAACATCTTAAGAAGTCAAATGCTGTGTTTGTAAGAAACGTTATTAATACATTATTAATGCTTTAACCGGCTAAAATACGAGTCCATAATCTATAAAAACACTTTCTCCTGTGAAAAAGATGCATTGTCTGAATCAGGAGAGAAATCTGCACAGATCAAGCACCGTTTACAAGCCAAAACAGTCTAAAACAGCTCTAAACAAATATGTGGGTGGAATTTGATGTGAGAGACAACAGGAGATGGACTTTTCCACTGGAGGAAGCGTTATTATGGATTATGGACTTAGCCGGAAGCAACAGTTTGGAGTTGAAAACGTCTTAATCATGGATGTGTTTCTTACAAACACACAGCTTTTAGCTTCTCAACATGATAATTGATGGACTGGAGTGGTGTGGATTACTTGTGGATTATTGTGATGTTTTTATCAGCTGTTTGGACTCTCATTCTGATGGCACCCATTCACTGCAGAGGAGCCATTGGTGAGCAAGTGTTGCAATGCTACATTTTTCCAAATCTGATGAAGAAACAAACTCATCTACATCTTGGATGGCCTGAGGATGAGTATATTTCAACAAAATTTCATTTTTGAGAGAACAATTCCTTGAATGCAGTATCAAATAACATGAACAAGCTATGAACAAGATTGATAAATGCTGTAAAAATATATATATATTGCTCATTGTTCGTTCATGTTAGCTAATGCATTAACTTCTGTTATTAAATAAAAGTGCATTGAAGTTCAGGTGATGATTTCCTCCATTTTCTCAGTATTTTAAATACATACTCATGTATTAAAGTCAAATAGGCCCATGCTGTATCTTTTCAAATTCACTTTTGTTGCCCGCAGCTCCTTTAGGTTGTTAGATCCAGCTATTCCAGTGACGGGGTTGTCATTATGAAACGATATGATCCTTTTCCTCTTTTTGGAGAGCTGTAATAAGCTGTTGCTCTCTCAGGATTGAGCCCCTACAGAAATGAGTCTGAAAGCAATCTGGACATGTCACCTCAGATGGAGCCAATATTGATTCCTTACAGACTCGCGCACACGTCCACAGGACTAGGGCAATTTATTCACTATTTTAGAGACACGCAGAAATTTCACATCTTTCTAAATAGCTGACCCACTTTTCTCCAGCTCGGATTTCTCTTTTTCGGCCTCATTCGGTCGTATTTTCATTTCATGTCACAGTGTTTTCTGCCACCACAAACTCTCAGGAGTCAATCTGGATTCATATTCATGCAGTCACTGCAAGTGTTTGAACTTTTTGTTTCATATACCATAATATTTTCAGCCTTTTCATGATGTTTGATGTATATCTTTATTTATGTATTCAAAATGTTTAAAGCAAGAAATGAAATACAGAGAAGGTCTAGTTAAAAATAACCAAGGCATGTTTTACACACTGTTTTTCATCAAATATTAACAAGGTATTTTGATATTTGATAATTTTCATTTATTTGCATGAATATAGTAATACTACGTAATAAAAAACAATATTTACCTACATTTAGATAATTAAAATAATGAAACATACAATTTGGACAGAGATTCTGTAACATGATTTGTATAACATTTTATAAACAAATTGGATCAGATTATTGAATACATTAAAACATTTAAACTGATTCACAGAAATGAATTTAGCAATGCCATTTTTGTAAATTAGGTTAATTTAGGATCATTGAGATACTATTATAGTATTTATTAATATTTTGAATCCGTTTTTATTTTTATATTTTCATTTTAGTTAGTTTTAGCAATTTTATTGTGTTTTTGTCACTTTTTGTATTTTTTATGTGTTTATATAGTTTCATTTATTTTTATATCAGTTTTTTGTGTGGGTGTATATATGTGTGTGTGTATGTATGTATGTATATTTTTTTGTATGTAAAAAAAAAAAATATATATATATATATATATATATATAATATTATTTTTTATTGTATATGTATATGTATGTGTGTGTGTGTGTGTGTGTGTGTATATATATATAATATTATTTTTTATTTTTTATTTTAGTTAACAATAATTTTATTTCAAGTACCTTTTTTTATGGTTTTTACTTTCTGTGAGAGACACTATTAAAACCCTTTATTCCCTTAGTCTAAGATGAGGAAAATTTTGAAATTAGTCTAATAAAAAAAAAGAATAATCATCACAATATATTATAATGTTGATTATTTTTATATTACCATTAAAGTCATTGTGAATATATCATGTAAACACGGTATAGTTCATCTCTCCAGTGGACATAGACGGTTTGTGATGGTCTCTCATTCTGTCTCTCTCTCCTTTCAGAACGACACTTGGGGTCAGCAGTATTCTTACGCTCTCTTCAAGGCCATGAGCCACATGCTGTGTATCGGATATGGCATGTACCCGCCCGTCGGCATGACAGACGTGTGGCTGACCATCCTCAGCATGATCGTGGGTGCGACCTGCTACGCCATGTTTGTCGGCCACGCCACGGCGCTGATCCAGTCGCTGGACTCCTCGCGCAGGCAATATCAGGAAAAGGTGAGTGACGACCAGTTGGTTAACATAATGAAGAAATGTCAGAAACAGCAGGGAAAGCTACCTGCGAAGGTGCTGCATTATGGGTTTGTCATCTGTCGTTGTGGTGATCAGACCGCAGAGACTCTTGTGTATCAAAATGATGTGTGTGAAGTGAAAATATGGGTGAAGTGTGTTATTTCTGCATCTGTTGTGGTGCCAAAATAAGGGCAAAAATAACAGATTTTAATCATGTTAATGGTCTTTGATCATGGTGTTTACACTAAGTGGTTTCCAGGGTGTTGCTAGGTGGCTTCTTTGTAGTGACACCCAAGTTCATTTATGAAGATAACGCTAGGGAGTTGTAAGTGGTTTCCAGGGGATTGCTAGGGTGTTATGGGTGTTTTCTAGGGTGCTGCTGGGTGTTTGCTATGTAGTGACACCAACATGAATTGCCAAAATAACTGGATTTTAAAACCGTTAATAGTTTTAAAATCCATGCAAAAGTCACAATCATGATGTTAGGGCATTGTGAGGGTTTCCAGAGTGTTGCTAGGTGGTTGCTAGATTGTTCTGGGTTGTTTCCAGGGTGTTGCTAGAATTCAATAAGGTGTTTGCCCATGTAAAAGTCACTACTACATTGCTAGGGTGTTGTGGGTAGTTTCCAGGGTGTTGCTAGTTGGTTGCTATGTAGTGGCATCAACGTGAATTATAAAAATAACTAGAATTTGCCAGTGTTAATGGTGTTTGCCCATGCAAAAGTCAAAACCATGATGCTAGTGTAGTGAATGGTTTCCAGGGTGTTGCTAGATGGTTGCTAGGGTGTTGTGGGTGGTTTCCAGGGTGTTACTAGGTAGTAGCACCAGAGTGAATTATAAAAATAACTAGATTTTACAACTGTTAATGGTGTTTGCCCATGCAAAAGTTGCAGCCACGATGTTAGGGTGTAGTGGGTGGTTTCCAGGGTGTTGCTACAGTAGATGGTTGCTAGAGTGTAGTAGGTGGTTTCCAGGTTGTTGCTAGGTGGTTGCTATGTAGTGGCATCAAAAGTCAAATGCAAAAGTCAAAACCACAATGCTAGGTTTTTGTGACTGGTTTCAAGGGTGTTGATACAGTAGGTGGTTGCTAGGGTGTTGTGGGTGGTTTCCAGGGTGTTGCTTGGTAGCAGTACCGGAGTGAATTATAAAAATAACTAGATTTTACCAATGGTAATGGTGTTTGCCCATGAAAAAGTCAAAACCACAATGCTAGGGTGTTGTGGCTGGTTTCTAGGTGGTTGATAGGGTGTTGTGGGTGGATTCCAGGGTGTTCCTAGGTGGTTTCTAGGATGTTGTGGGTGGTTTCCAGGGTGTTGCTAGGTAGTAGCGCCAGAGTGAATTATAAAAATAACTAGATTTTACCAATGTTAATGGTTTTGCCCATGCTAGGGTGTTGTGGGCGGTTTCCAGGGTCTTGCGGGTGGTTTCCAGGGTGTTGCTAGGTGGTTGTTATGTAGTGGCATCAAAGTGAATTGTAAAAATAACTTTTTTTTTTTTAAAAATGTTAATGGTGTTTGCCCATGCAAAAATCACTACTACGATGATAGTGTGTTCTGGGCGATCGCAGACAGACCCTTCCATTGTTTTGTATTGCATTGCAGTGTTCAAGTCAAATTACCATTGACAGAGTTACAATGACACTGAACATTAAACTGACACACCAGAAACTGTCTGAACATCTAAAATGCCAAATACAGTAGCTCCTGATATCAGAACAGAAAATAGAATAAGAACTACAGACTCAATTAGAGAATGAACCAGAGAAATTTGAAACTGTGAGGGTAAAACAGGATATTCATGAAGCTTGGAAGTAAGAAAATCTGTGAGGGAAGAAAGTCAATTATGTAGAATATGATTGTGTGGAGAAAACAGTCCAGCTGGACGACAGCGTGACACTTCTAAACTCATCTCAGCACACTAATGTGATTACCACAGTTCCTGCCGGCTACTTTAATTCACAATAATGCACTTATAACGGCCCATAAACAACCGACTCGAGAGCGCAGATATTAATATTCACTTGCAGGGAGTTTTAGCTCTGATGATTGAAATTAAATTTAGAAGGGTTTTTTGAAACAACCCCAAGTATTAAACTTGAGGATGTGCGTCATCATGCAGCGTTTGTGCTCCAGACTTCAGAAAATGGAGTTGTTTTTGTAGTTGCACTTCTGCAGTTTCCAGTCCAGTCCGGTACGAGTTGCTGACCTCACCTCACTCATGGTCATCGGGCAGTATAGTATGCCAGTTGGGTCCCTCATGCTCGCTGCATGGGCCGACCTCAGTCCCTTCCCTGATGCCCACCTCAACATGGGCAGATCGCCACATGGTGCACCATCTGTTGAGAGACTTAGGGATGGAAAAAGTGAGAATCATAGAGATGGAGAACATATAAAGAGAGATCGAGAAGATCAAAAGGAAGATGCAGGGGTCTTACAGACGCCTCAGATCATCCGAGTCACAGATACAACAGATATAGCAGCAACATAAGAAACTAGAAGAAAATGCCAGTGGGTTGCTTGTTGCTGATCTGAGTGTAGTTGCTACTCTATGTATCACAGTAGTAAAATGGAATTTTGTTGGAAATAGCGGAAACCAGTGGTAAAATGGAATTTACATTATAATGCAGATTATTATGGAATTTGGCGAAATTTGGATGAATAAATCGAAAGTAGGTCTGTACATTGTCCATCATAGCGATATGGACAAATTTCTATGAATATTAAAGTGCAAAAAGACTGCTCCCGAAATATGAAGTCTGCATGTTCTCCGTGTCTCTGTGTGAATGATCAGCATCATTTCATTTGATAAACGCTATCATCAGATATTTATACTGTAGATATTGCTATATTAACTATATTATATGCACTGAAAAAAGAGCAATATCTTGTACTTTCACAATAAAATAAACTTTTTTTCTTTATTGAATATTAAAAAAGAAAGGCCATAATCATGTCTAGAACATTGGGGGACCAATTGTTTTGAGGAAAATATAAAGACCAGACCACTATATGGTGATGGTATTTATTTAAAGAAACTAAATAAATAAAGGATTTAAATGGATTTATGGGAATAAATTAAAAGAAAACAAGAACAGTAAAAAAAACAAGAATATTTGTAAAGTAATCAATCTGAACTGCAAATAATATTTTTATTTTAAAATATGCACCTATTCAATTTCAGTTGTATTGTTGAAAACGCAAAACAGAAAAATGCTAGTCGCCATAATCAATTATGAATGCCATGAATCACGTAAATAGCAGACCAAAATGGCGGAATTTGACAAAAAAAAAAAAAAATCAAATAGTTTGCATCACTGGATATTGTTGGTCGTTTACATCATAGAAGGGGAACTCTACATTTACAGTCGAGCCGACTGTTGCTATAGTAACGAATGCAACTTTCATCACGTAATCGCTCTTATTTCAGTGTTGTTTACTTTCAGTTTTCATTATACATTCAGCATTAACATCAAGTCAAAAGGGAGCTTTCAACTGAACTGTACAGCCTACATGCATTTTAGATGCTTATATTATGTTCTTGCCCCGTCCATGCAGTGAATGCACGTTATTGAACGAGCGGGTTTTTAGAACATTAATTCAACTGCTCAAGTAATTTCAGTGGTAGTCTATACATATTCATGTATTAAACTCCCTGTTACTCACAAATTCCCTGTGATAGTGCGCAAATATTTCAGCCCGTTTTCGCTTGTTGTCAGCCTCTGATTTTCCGCAACAGACTGAAGCGTCTGAGTGAATTCACCGCGCCTTGCTTTCAGCTAATAAAAGAAAAATGCTGCAATTTTCCGATGTTATTTTATGATTGTTGGGGCAGTCTCCAGCTATATCTTAAACTTCTCAAAATACAGTCCGCTTCAGATTGGTTTTGAACACTGCACAAAAAAAAAAAAAAAATTAACGCAGTCTTTATCTAATTCTGATTGGGTGGGCAAGACAGTCATTTGGGTGGGCTCAGCCCACCCCTGCCCATGCCTGGAGCCGGCCCCGGTTTTATTTAATTTTATTACAACTGAAAATAAAAAATAAAACATATTTCATTGGGAACTATTATTGTTAAAATTGTTAATAAATTATTAAATTGTTAATTTGATAAATTGTTTTATTGTTTATACATATTTTTTGGTGATTGTTAATATTTAATTAAACCATTATGGTGGAATCCAGAATCCAGAAAAATTAAAATGGAAAACACAAAGTTGGGGGGGTGGGGATAACAATGAAATTTAGGAAAAAATAAAACAGATTTCATAAATCCCAAGCCGTAGTGGTTTTTGTCTTGCTATGTTGTGGGTGGTTGTGAGGAAATTACTGTGCAGTTGATACAGTGTTTTCATTGGTTGTTAGTTGGTTGCTATGTGGTTGCTAGGGTGTCATGAATGGTTGCTTGGTGTTTTCTTCCTGTTTAGCGTTCAAGAGTCCTTGCATCCTTGTGTTGCAAAGTTGTGAAGATTCACAAAGCAGTGCTTCAAAAGCACTCATCACTAGAGCTAAGATAGAAACAGTTGGCATTTTAGTCTTTATTAAATGCAAAAGAAAAAAACAAACAAAAAAAAGATTTTGACTGAATGCATTTTTTTTTTTTTTATTATTTTGTTTCAAGATTTCTGTCATGATATATCATTATCGTGAACTCTTTTGGTCATGATAATCATGTAGTGAAAATGTGATACTCCAGAGGAGACACATGAGATTACTGGAGAAACATCTGAGAAGTAGGACACTTCAGTAAAAGTCTCAATTTGCTTTCCATTTCATCTAGGCTCAGTCTGAGATGTTAAACAGATCTAGTTTGTGATTTTTCTCCTGGCAGGCACAAGCATGTGAGGAAGGCCAGTAAGTCATTCAGAGCTGTGCGTTTACACTCTGACTGGAATAACAAAGCAGACAAGATGCATTTTCAATATCTCCAGGCGCTGAATGAATAACAGTATTATGTATTTCTGCTGACTGTAATCCTAAACAGTGACACAAATACCTGTTCGGCACTGCAGGGCAAAAAGATCTCACGCTATTTCTTTAAAATCTCTCTCCTCCGATCCTTTTCTTATATTAAAAATTCACTGGAGTCTGAGCATGCGGTGAGAATTGAGCATTTGGCTTATGACTGGTTCGGTTTGTCTGATAGTTCATTGTGAATCTTTAATGCCTGCAGCTTATGTATTTACTGCAGGAGCAGCACGGCGCAGCTTATTCAAACCGTTTAGGGAGATTGTGAGATTTCTTGATTTGAAGATGATGTAAAATCACAGAGGACAGGGAGAGATCTGTTAACACTTTAGTTAGTTCCACTAGTCTAATGGCCTCTCCAGAATAGCCCGAGGGTTCGAGGGGGATGCACTGTTAAAGATTGAAGAAATTGATTATTTGTCATAAATAATTTGATCAATATCTATGACTGGCAAATAAGCAATTTCAGTGCAAATGTGGTCATGAATTAATGAATTAAAGTAAATTGCAACTGATACAGAACATGAATGCGTTAAAATATAGCACACTGAAAATAGGAGAGGAAATATGCAGCATACAAAAACGGGATTTTCTTAATCAGTATTTTTGTCCCAAAACAAGAATAAAATAAGTTAATTTTGACTTTTTATCTTAACCCATTTTCTTTAGGTAAGAAATAAACACTTATTTACTCATCTATAATCTATATGTATAAGATATATGTATATATCTATATTCAGTCTAATATACATACTATAGAAAGAAGGCACATTTGTGTTAAAATGATACTGACTTAATTTAAATATTTTTTTATAAGAAATTAATATTCAGCAAGGATGCATTAAAAGTGATGATCAAAAGTGACAGTAAAGACATTTATAATGTTACAAAAATTTCTATTTCAAATAAATGCTGTTCTTTTGAACTTTCAATTCATCAAAGAAACCTGAAAAATAAAATCTATCACAGTTTTCACAAAAAATATGAAGCAGCACAACTGTTTTCAACATTGATAATAATCAGAAATGTTTCTTGAGCAGCAAATAATCATATTAAAATGATTTCTGAAGGATCATGTGACACTGAAGACTGGAGTAATGATGCTGAAAATTCAGATTTGATCACAGGAATAAATTACATTTCACAACATATTCACACAGTAAAAACTTATTTTAAATTGTAATAATATTTCATATTTTTACACTATTTTTGATCAAATAAATATACCCTAGGTGAGCAGAAGAGACTTCTTTCAAAACTGTCTCTGCATTATTCAGACTCTGATAACACGTAAAACTGGTGCAACTGTTTAGAGAATTAGCGATTGTTCCCATTTAATTCTGTCGTCTGGTTTAGAAGAATTTCACCAACTCATTCATCCTAATAATGAGTCTGCGGAGTGCTCTGTCCCGGTACATCCTCCCCTCCGGCTCGTTTCGTCTGGTCTGGTCTGGTCTGCTGGCCTGCTTTTGGAGATTCAGAACTGCCAAGTGGGTTAACCAGCCATTTGGTCTCCCGGTGGACGCGGCCTCTGAGCTGCGGGTCAAACGCCGATCCGTTAATGCGCCGCCCGTCCCATGGCAACCTGCTCCAATGGCAACAGTACTCACGATTCATTGAGTGCCAGACCCCTGAGCCAGGCGTCCTGTAGAGGAGGCGTTAGCACAGTAAACACAGATTAATATGGAGGTGAGGCAGGCCGTGTGTCCATTCGTTAGCTTGACTAATGTGTTCTCAGAACATTTCCCTGAGCTGTCGGAAGACAGATAGACACGAAAGACTCTGTGTATGTGTGTGTGTTTAACAGATAGAATGACACACACACACACACACACCTGGCTGTAGTACCTTTGCTGTTATTCTATGAGACAGTAGCCAGCGGGTTCCTCTTCAAACTAGTTCCTGTCTAGGAAAGACGAGAAGTAACTTGACGGAAACCTCACATGCACGAGAACAGCCATGTGACGTTTGGTTTATGATGGATTCACATGAGTAAATCACACACACATATAGATAGATGCACAGGTCAGTGAATTCATATTAATATCTCAAGGCAGTTATCAAAAAAAAGTTGTTTTTTTGTTTTTCTTTTGATATGTACCAATGGTACATTTATCTGATCAAAATAAATAATAAATAATTTATTATAAATAATAATAAATTACAATGTTGTATTATTTATTACTACTATTTTTATATAATTGTATATATTTATGTATGTGTATTAGGGTATAAGTAAGGATATATATGACTAATTATATTTATATGTGTTATATTTGTACTTACACACACAAAATATATTACATTTGTTTAGCTCTTTAAAGTCTCATAAAAGTCATTAAGTAGTTTGTAATAAACATTTTTGTTTATATGTTATCATTTTTGTGTCATCCAAATCCATGACGGACATTTGAACATAGCCATGTATTATAATGAATTTTTATTTTATCTATCTATCTATCTATCTATCTATCTATCTATCTATCTATCTATCTATCTATCTATCTATCTATCTATCTATCTATTTATCTGTCTGTCTGTCTGTCTGTCTGTCTGTCTATTTATCTATCTAATTTTAATAAAAAGTATCTAAACTTAAAATTTACAAATTTATAAACTCAAGACGCAAGAAAATAGTCAGTATTTTTTTCAGAATTGGATTTTATAACTCGCATTTGCAAGTTTATATCTTACAATTCTGAGAAAAAATTCAGAATTGCGAGATTAAACTCGCAAATTTAAAAAAAAAAACAAAAGAAAAAAGACAATTGCAATTCTGAGAAAAAAAACTGAATTGTAAGTTTATATCACGCAATTATAAGAAAAAAAGTCAAAATTGTGAGATATATAGTCGCAATTACCTTTCTTAATTTTTTATTCATTTGCGGAAATGGGCTTCCATATCTTTCATATTCTTTCATGCATAAAATCACATTCTTTATGAGTGTCATTGCCTGTTTCAGTTAAAATTCTTAAAACAAGATCAATTTACTTGAAACAGCACTGCATAAAATATAAGTATTTTTTATCATACAACACTGGCAGATTTTATCACTCATTTATACTTAAAAAATGAGTTGCAGTGTATTGTTTGGTAAACTCAAAACCGTATAGGTGACACACTTAGATACATTAGATATGTTGAAATGATTCGTGTTTTCACAAACCTCTTTTAAAATCTCCAGATCTGACCAGAAATGTCGTCCACAGGCTCTGTTTTGTGAAAAAAAGAAAAGAAAAAAAGAAAGAGGCAAATATTTGCAGCTCGCACAGGCGGTGGATGAAATTATCATGAGAATGGCCAGCTATAATCTGCCATGAATGGTGGGTTGTATTGTACTGCGCTCATGTCTGTCAGCGCTGGCTAATATTAGCTTCATAAAGGAAAAGAGAGAGAGAGAGAGAGAGAGAGAGAGAGAGAGAGAGAGAGAGAGAGGGAGAGAGAGAGAGAGAGAGAGAGAGAGAGAGAGAGAGAGAGAGGCCGGAACTGAAGGAAAAGCATGTCAGAAATAGATACTGTAGGACTGTGATTTGGGATTACGTGCCGATCAGTTTCACAGGCTCAATTCAACATGAGCAATACTGAGAGAGAGTGAAAATTAAAGACTAAACTAAATTATACCTGTCGTTCCAAACCTTCCAAACTCTTATTTACATCATTCATTTAACCATATAAGACACTTTACTGCACCCAAATGCAAAGATTAAAGAAGGAGCCACTTTTTTTAGTGGTTGATTTGTGATTGGTGTGAGATCTTTGACCGTGTGATTCTCGTCTGCAGCTGTGCTGTTAATTAAAGACTTTTGAGAGCAACTGTGGGAATCGTTTCACACCACACATACTTGTTCCTCTTCCCGTCGAGGGCTCATGGGATACGTGCTAAACCAAAGTCTGCAAAACCCTCTCACTCGTGCTCGGCAGAGGATTATGAGAAGATGAGAGCTTCCTGGACAGTTATATGTGTGCTCTTTTTCTTATCTATCTGCTAACAGAAAGAACGACTGGCACATGTGAGCCGCGGCTCCATTCACATACTGTCCATATTATATAGTGTGTGAGATTAGGATTATCTTCTTCATAATCATATGTTGAAGCAAGTATGTCAAAGGTGAAGGCTCAGTATTATATATTTCTGGTGGATTTTAAAGACTGTATATGGTTTCTTCATGTGTAATGTTTATGATGGTAAAATACATTCTCTTAAATCAGTGACATGCAGGTAAAAAAATAAAATATTTATTTTTTATTTTTATTTAATGTGTTTTTCATTTTAATTTTACATTTTTTTATATATATATTTTTTATTGATTATTAGCTTTTCATCTACCCTTGAACCTTAGTTTGGGAAAACCTGTCTGAAAGGAATAGTTTACCCAAAAATAAAAATTCTGTTATTTTTTTACATCATTCAGATACTAACTAACTAACTAACTAACTAACTAACTAACTAACTAAATAAATAAATAAATAAATATTGTTGTAGGCCATACAGTGAAAGTCAGTGGGGTCCAATGTTGACAATAACGACAGGTTTGGATTGACATTTTAATTTTTGGGTGAACTTTCCATTTAAGAGCTATTTTTTTCAAATGATTTACTTGCAAAAATGCATAAATTATTGCTTTGAATCAGTCTAACAAAATTATTTAATTGATAAACGTACATTCACAAAAAACATTTGTTATAGTAATAGTAATATATATATATATATATATATATATATATATATATATATATATATATAAATTATTTAAATTAAATTTATAATTATTTAAATTATTAGTTTAAATCAGTCTAAATACAGATGTATTTAAATAATTCACATTCTACTTTCTTACTGACAGAATGTTTTTATGAAAGCATGTATTTTCAGATGCAGATTCATAAAAAAACTTTTGTTGTAGTTGGTATTTAAGTTTTTTTTAATTAAATTTTAAAGTAAAAAAAAATGTGTACACATATATATATATATATATATATATATATATATATATAACATTGCAAAAAATCATGAAAAAATTTTCACGATTCAGATTTCATAATACGATTTTCTAACGATTTATTTAACAAAATGAGATTTAAGACAAATTATAAATGAAAATGTGCCCTTTTATTATTATTCAGACAAAATGCACATTTTTTTGTGAAACTGAAATATGTCAAATAACAAAACTAAATTGAAATTTTAAAACAAATCCTAAATAAATAAAAAATACAAATAAAAGAAATCTCTTCATATAAATAAACTAAGCTTTGCTTGCGCTCTTTCCATTTAAAATGATTAGCAACCACTGCATTTTAATCACAATCCAAACAAAGATTGTGCATACATGCTACATACTTGGTTAACGCTGTAAACAAAGTAGCGCTGCACTTATAAATACTACTTTAATGTGTATTTTACGGAGGCAAGATGAAAATAAAATACCATACAAACTTTTCTAAAGACAGTCAGTTCCCCTTTAAAAGATACAGTAGGAATTGTCACATATTTTTATTGATTTTCAACCTGCTCGGGGTTCAACGTTACATCTCTATCATTTTGCTTAATCTTACTGTATTAATGTATTAATGTATTACTGTATTAAGCGTGCATCGCCAGAAAATGATGTCCAGTACTTTTAACATGTCGTAGACATCTGTGAGTTGGGATACAGCCATGAACCATCACATGGAGTCACAGGGGAGCTGAAACACCTGATTAGATGAATCTGAGTGAAGCTCTGCTGCATTCACACCCTCACACAGCTCTCACGCCTCTCACATTCACATCTGAACACAGAGACTCACTCACACGTCTCTGCCGACCCAAAATGAACGTGTGAAGCCGGAAAACCACTGTCCGATTTCCCCGGTGGAATCATGGCTCCGTATGTCTCCGTCCGTATGTGGCCAGAAGAGAATTCTGAACGCGTCACGTAAGGAAGTGTTTGGATATGTGGAGTAATCATGTTCGCTAGGGCGGCGTAAGAGCATTATAGAGCAGTCATGACATGTTTGATAATTGCTTAAGTTAATGAGAATTAATTCTATCGTGTCTAATCTAGTTGAGTCACACATGCTCTTGCGTGTGGAGGCAGGATTAGCAAATGCTTCATACATTATCATCTCAAATCAAAGACTTCTCACCTTCAGATGGCGTGGGAGAGGAAGAAACCATATAGAGAGACGTGTTGGAGAAAATAGTTTAAAATTATCCTCAAACTCTTATGTTTTAAAGTCAAGTTACCTGTTTGAAAAAGTAGTCAGCTGCACTTCAAGCTACTTACAGTTCAAGATGTTTATATGGGCGAATTTTTTTATTTTTAAATGAGATTATAATGTCAGTTAAAAAAAAATAAAAAATGTATTTTAAACTAAAAATGGCATAATTTATATAACTAAATTAAAAAGTTATTAAAATGCAACCCTTTGGTCAAATAAATATTTTTTTTGAAGTATATGTGTATGTGTTTGCTCATGCAAAACTTACCACTTTGATTATAGAGTGTTGTCGGGGGTTGCCAAGGTGTTGCTAGGGTGTTCTGACTGGTTTTTTGTTAGTATCTTGCTTTGGTGTTTGCTAGGGTGTTCTAAATGTTTGTTAGTATGTAGCTATGTTCTAGTGTTCCGAATGATTGTTTGTTAGTATGTTGCTATGGTGTTGCTAGGGTGTTCTAAATGTTTGTTAGTATGTAGCTATGTTCTAGTGTTCTGAATGATTGTTTGTTAGTATGTTGCTATGGTGTTGCTAGAGTGTTCTAAATGTTTGTTAGTATGTAGCTATGTTCTAGTGTTCTGAATGATTGTTTGTTAGTATGTTGCTATGGTGTTGCTAGGGTGTTCTACATGATTGTTAGTATGTTGCTATGTTCTAGTGTTCTGAATGGGTATTTGTTAGTATGTTGCTAGAGTGTTCTAAATGTTTTTTAGTGTGTTGCTATGTTCTAGTGTTCTGAGTGATTGTTTGTTAGTATGTTGCTATGGTGTTGCTAGGGTGTTATAAATGTTTGTTAGTATGTTACTAGGTTCTAGTGTTCTTAATGATTGTTTGTTAGTGTGTTACTATGTCCTAGTGTTCTGAATGATTGTTTGTTAGTATGTTGCTATGCTGTTGCTAGGGTGTTCTAAATGTTTGTTACTATGTTGCTATGCTCTTCATGTTCTGAATGGTTGTTTGTTAGTATGTTGCTATGGCGTTGCTAGGTGTTTTGAGTAGCTGTTAGTACGTTGCTATGTGGTTGCCAGGGCATTCTGGGTATATTGGAGCTGTTTCCTGCAACTGTGTGTAAGTTATAATATAGCCTAGTTGCAACATAGAGTGGCATTAAATTATAACTTGCACGCTACTAAATATCTGTGTGTTGCAGCATTAAACTGCTGAAATGTAACTATAAACCCAGAAGTTGGAGTAACGGTTGGAATTAAACAGCAGAGGGATTGATTTACGTCAGAAAACTATTGTTTGACGTTTACACTCGTTATGTGAGTAGTTTACTAGTTATTTGGCCTTTAGTGTGGATTTTATGTTACAATTTAAGAACTTACAAACAGCTGGTTTATTTAGCATTTTTGCAATGTAATACAAATTTTTTTCCATTGCATAATTATATTATTAGCATGAAATCTTTTTTATCTTGTGTGGTGCATGTGCTTCTAGCAGTTATGATAAAGTTGCAGTTAATTTTGTGTATGAACCGCCACTTTCAGTGTTCTGCTGCCCATTGAAATGTTCTCCGGCGTGTTTTCAGATGAAGAATCTCGTCCTCATCTACATGCTAATGTGGATCCCAGATTTTCAGTCTTTTGCACTTTCTTTTGACCAGTTTAATGAACTCTCCATGAAAGAGCTCCTCTGGTGTGTGTGCATTCATAAGCAGCGTGTTTTGACATGTCGGCCCCAAACGGCGTGAACATCCCTGCCCATCATTCACTCCCAATCTTTAATTAACACTTGCCAATTATGTGCATTTCCTTGGGGGCTGATAAATGAAAACTTTAAAGCTGATTATATTCTGCAGACCTGAAGTTCTGACGCCCATGTCAAGTCAAACTCGAGAAAGTCTTTCTCTTAGGTTCAGCACTAGAAAAGCCCCATCACAACTTCCTGTAACAGCAGGAAGATGCTGGTCCTCAAACCAGCGTCAGTGTGACCAGCCCTGGCAGCTTTCAGAGTTTATTTTATCCCCAGTCAACCCGATGGCATTAATCTCATTTATTCTGCTGCCGAACTCCACTTTCCTCTGAAATCACTCCCTCCGCTCTCCGAAGACCCCTGCTGCTGCTTTACCGCACTTGCATGCTTTCATGTTAAGCCATGCGTGGGCTCTTTTGGAAGAACTTCATGAGGATCTTTGCCGCTTGCAGAT